>CAKNWU010201843.1:0-12457 GCA_932072015.1 Andricus quercustozae | reverse complement strand
TGGAGCAAGTCTTACTTTTACAACGGCAAATCATGTTTTAAGAGGAAAAGCCAGAGTTTGGCTTGGACTTGGCGCACTGCAGTTCCCAATTCCGCCTTATTCTGGCAAAACATGTTTTAATAGGAAAAGCCGGTGTCTGGCCCAGTGATGTCACATTTCTGGAGCAAGTCTTACTTTTACAACGGCAAATCATGTTTTAAGAGGAAGAGCCAGAGTTTGGCCCGGACTCGGCGCACTGCTGTTCCCAACTTCGTCTTTACTCTGGAAAAACATTTTTCAATACGAAAATCCGGAGTCTGGCCCAGTGATGGCACATTACTGGATCAAGTGTTAGTTTTACAACGACAAACCATGTTTTAAGAGGAAGAGCCAGAGTTCGGCCCAGACTCGGCGCACTGCTGTTCCAACCTTCGTATTTACTTTGGCTGAACATGTTTCAATAGGAAAAGCCGGATTCTGGTCCAGCAAAGGCGCATCACTGGGCCCAGTGTTACTTTTACTGCGGCCCAGTACGGGTCACCAGCACAGATATTCGGCCGTTCGCCCAGTACTGGCCAACGGCTCGCTCCACGATCGGGGCAGTACTATGCCGAGAGTATAAATATTTTTAAAAAAATTTTAAAAAGTTTAAAAATATGGTTCATGTGCTCTTAAATGTCTGAGAACTATAAACACAACTGTCGCGATTACAGCATTTTATGTCAATCTTAAACGTTATAAAATGGTCTAAATAACTAAAAACGAAACCTTACACGAAAGTTAAAGGATATTTCTTATTAAAAAATTTTCGAAGTTCACGATCAAATTTCTAAGTTGCGTCGTTAAAAATTTCAAATGTTCATAAAAAATTACATTTCCTGTCATTGTAGGAAGTTGAAAAGCAGTCTAAAAGGCGAAAAAACGAAATATTACACGAAGAAAAATTTTAGTCGATATAAATTATTTATTTAAAAATTATTTATTGATATTTCTGTTAACAGTTCTTATATTTGACATTTACATAATGTCGTATAATAATAAATATTCAATTAGAAAAAGAGAGTTTAGAATTTGGTGTTTTAACTTTTTTGAGCTGTACCTTATGAAGATGTCTTTTTCATCGAGTTTCAACGCATACGTTTAGCGCAATGGTTAAGACTCCCGACTGCTAGGCGATAGATTTAGGTATAGATGTAGGTTCGATACCCCGTAGCGTTAGAAATTTTATTTGTAATATAATAATTAAAAATGTAATATATGTAATCACTCTACACCATGATGATATGTAGTTGTATACAGATGCGTCCTAAAAACAATACAATGATTTTTTATTATTTTTTAAATTAAGTCCGGTGATCGCGGACAGAGTCTGGGCTAGAATTGGCCGCCAAGCGCATACCAGAGTTATCATTCCAGCAATGGCACGATATTGGTAGCCGAGATCGGGCCGATATCAGTACCCATTTCTGAGCCGATAATGGTAGCCAGTAACGCATAAGTGATGGCGGCCAGTGTCTGGGCCAGAACTGGCCGCCAAGTGCATACCGGAGTTATCATTCCAGCAATGGCACGATATTGGCAGCCGATCTTCGGCAATATTTTTGCCGATACTGGGCTAGTGCTGGGTCGTATCTAATTTCGCACTTGGATGAAAGCCGATTAAAATTAAAAACAGAATTAAACCAAAATTGTGTGAAAGCCGATGTAGCTATTTCAAATCTTTTTTTAAATTTATGTTTATTAATTATATTTTATAGTAATTTAACTAAGCGTTTTCTATGGTCTTAAATACAAAATAAATATAGTTAACAAAAACTATTAGATTTTGTTTTGTTCGTCTCGGATTAATTTTCAGAAGCATAGTGAAAAAGGAAGAAAACACTTACAAGGAGGCAGATTTTGGAAGCGGCACTTCGTTTTTGCTTAGCAGAGCTTCCAGAGCAACTGCAATTACTTCGTTCTGAAATGAAAACATGAATTTAAAATTATACATAAATGTTACGCGTTTAATAAAAGAGGAATAATTAGGCTAATGCATACAAAAAATGTATGCACAACATGTAGTCCTCTTCTATATTTCATTCAATTTCGCTTAAAGCTGAAGGGACTAAAAGCAGCTTCGCATTGAATGTAAAAAGTATATCTACAGTTACGGCTTATTAAACGCAACTATTGTTGAGAGACTTTAAAATACTGCATATGAAATCCGATATTCTTTTTTGGCAGAAACATTTTGGTACACAGGGCACGTAAAATGCCACTCAAAGAAATATCCTCTTAGTGTCAAAAGGTTGCTTCTTGCCACAAATGGAATTTACTCTTGAATTTCAGGATAAGAGGATTTTTCTATGTTTAAAAAAGAATCTTTCTGCAGAAAACGGTTCTTTTGTTACCAGACATCTTTTTTTCTGAGTGGCGTCTTCAATCTTCATGCACAGAAAACCATTGGTGTGAATTTATAAATTCAATTTTCCAATTTTCTACCATTATTTCGGAAAGATATACTACTTTTTATGGGACTTTCATGTTGGTGGCGGAAGTGAGAACGTGTTCAGTGATAGGTGGTGGAGGATTTTACAGAATTTGTGTGGATGGAGGTGAGTAGGTTTGTGCACTGTGTGGGATGGTGTATGCAAAAGTAGAGCACTGGTTGGAGCAGTGCCTAGAGGTGGAAAGATGTGAAATGGGCATGGAGGTATTGATGCATGAAAGGGGGGACTAAAGGGCAGTAGCATGGGTGAAGGGGTAGTTGGGTAGGATGGAGAAGAAGAGAAGGAAGGAGAAAGAGGAATGGAAAAGAAAAGATTATAAATAGGAGAGGAAGTAGATATAAGTAGTATGTAAATATTGTAAATAGTAGATAAGCATAAGGTAGTAGACGCGGAAGCGAGAGAGTAGGGACATTCGAGCTAGGCGAAGCGAGGCGAGGAATGCAAGGCGATAACAGCGTGCGATCCTAGAGTTAAGGTATGGAAGGATGTTAGTTTTAACCCAGATAAAAATCGTGCGACGCACATTACTCGCACGTCATGCGGGTAACGCCATGCGACTCATAATATACGCATATCGCCTTCACCCTGCCAGACTGAGTGACGGTTAAATGAGTGCATGCACAATGTGTCTCTGATCGCCATCACAAGTGCGAGTATTATTTGTGCATAATAAATAGACAAACTCCAGTGGGCAAGAAACCATAGACGTCCCAAGGATATCCTTGTCAGTCCAAACTACGTCTCGAAGACGTTTAATATCGTAAAGATGTCATATAAAAACGTCTTGAGGGCATATAACGTTCTCCGGACATCTTTCCTAATTTTATCACCTTATAGGTAAGTATAATTTCAAATTTAACATTGAATCTTTTAAACCTTAGTATATCATAATAAATTACTTATATTATGGTATTTTTAATAATCAAAAAGTCAACAAAAGAAAAATATATATTCGAATCGCGCGCCATTTCATTTTCCCTCTCTTTCCATCTTTGCGGTTTCATTAATTAAAGTATTTACTTTAAGTGACTTATTATTTAATTTCTACAATAAAAAATGCATATATTTCCCCCATTTTTCCGGTTTTCAATTCTACGAATTTTTAGCTTATTTTGTTGCATCCGAAAAAAATGGTTTTGCCATTGTGCGATTCACTTTCTATGTTTTAAAATGTCTCTAATTATTTTTCTATATATTTCCAATCTGTGTATTGTCTACATTTTTTATTTAGTATATTGACAAAACAAAAATAGTGTTCTTTTAGAGTGAGGTTTTTTCTTGGTGAAGTCGCAAAAAAGTCTCATTTCACTCTCACGCGTGCAACAACTATCATCCGTACGATCGATATGCGTCACATATGATGACACATATGTCTGCATCAGTGACTGCATATGAGACCATAATTGACATCTGGGAAGGCTTGGTTTAAGGAAAATTATTTAAAAGAAAGGAAAGTGTAAGCAAGTCGATTTCAGTGTTCATTGGGGGTGTTCCAAAAAAAAAGAAAGTCCGAATTTCAACTTGAATTTTCGATTTTTTGTTTAATTTGGGCTAAAAATCAACCACGTCAAGGAAAAATAAATCGCAAAATATCTATAGGATCTTCATCGAGAGTTTGTCTGTTTTTACAGTAAAATTATTTTTCTCGAAAACAGCAGATCATAAACCAAAATTAAACATTATATACAAGATGCGGCTCATTAAAATAAAGATTTTTGTATGATATGTATTTTTTTATAATTATGCATACTTAATTATGTACACTACGTACAATCAAGCTCAGGAATTGCTTATCTTTAAAGTAATTTATAAAATCAGCAAAAATAGATCTGTTATTAATTTCTAAAAATTAATAACATCATTCTCTTTGGAGAAAAGTTAAACACAGTTAAACACAGTTATTATTGTTATAAAGAATGATAGTTTAAATTTTAATCAATATCACCCAAATAGAATGCTAGAAAATCCTTTAAAGAATAAAATGAGACCATCATCATTAGGATTAAATAAGAAGTGTAACTTTTCCCTGAAGAGAAAGCAAAAATTAAAAATCTTAATAACTGCTGTTTAAAAAACAATTTTCAACTGAATTATTTTTTTCTGAAGTACGCTTAGAAGCCTCCGTCAAGATGTACAGAAATGAATAATAGACCTATTTTTATTGATTTGATCAATCATTTTGAAAATTAGCGACTTTTGAGATTGATTGTAGTAGTGTCTAATGTACATGCTTAAGGTCACATGAAAAGAAAATTGTCATAAAGAAGCGTTCATCATAACCAATTTTCAAAAAATAGGAATTTAACATGTTTGTATGAATATATACTATTTTATGTGACGACGGTGCATTCACAAGTTTTGTTACGACAGCGGAGTGTAATGTGAAGAGTGATTGTCCGCTGTATTGTAATATACAGCGTTACGATACTCTACGCTGTCGCATAAAAACAAGTTTATACACCGGAGTCACATAAATAATTGTAATGTACACTAAACACCTCTTAGTAATTTTAATAGATGATAAATGTTTCTGTGTTACAATTTTCTTCCCATATCTCTTTAATTATTCTTAATTATAAAAAAAACTTATGTTAAAAAATAATCATTTTAGTGAACTGCATCTTCTACATACTTTAATTTCGCGTTTTGATTGACCGTTTTTTAAGAAAAATTTATTTTTCTGTAAAACCAGAAAAATTGGCTATGAGCGATCGCTAAATATTATCGGATTTATTTCTTCTTCTGCGTGGTTGATTTTTAACCCAAAAGAAACAGAAACATTGAAAACGGAGGTTGAGATTCGGAAAGCCTATTTTTAACACCCCTAATGTTATATGATTAGCTTCTTCTAATATTCATATTTTTAATAATTTTAGTTCGGAAAGAAAATAATTATTTTTATTAGCCGAGGTATTCAATATACAAATGAGAGGATCCATTTCAGATCAGGCAGACGCTGTTTCATCAAACTTAATGTTTCATCAAACATAATCCTTACCCTTCAAACCTAATGTCTTCTCAAACATAATCTTCATTCTTCAAACATGATGTTTTACCAAACATAATCTTTATTCTTTAAAAATAATGTTTCACGAAACATAATCTTTCATTAAACATAATGTGTTACTAAACATAATGCTTCATTAAAGATATATGACTGAGTTAGAAGAATATTATTTATTTTTTCGAGTTATATGCGGGCCAGTACATGGGTGAGAGGAGATTTTTAAAGAAAATAAATCAAATTGGGTTAAAAGTAAAGTTAAACTCTTAATTTGTACATGAAAATTGTGCAAATAATTAATATCTTACTAAAAAGTTAGTACATATGTGCAGTGAATCATTTTACTCTTTATGCTTAATGAAGTATTCAAATATATAAATCGAAACTCGCATCTTTTAAAGGTAACTTTCATTTATTGTTACACGTACACTGCTTTTAAAATTATAAGTCAAAATGTATTGAAAGTCAGTAAAATTTCACTGTGGTCAGTAATACTCTTCGGTTACATTTAGCAGCGAAAAATGACTAAGATTGAACTAATAATTGAAAATAATTATTAATAAAAGTTCAGGCTTCTTTCACTCATCTTTCAGTAGAAATAGTTACTCACTGAAATTCAATGGGCGACCGCATGAAAAGAGCGCTTACAGCCAATTCTAGTTTCAAACCTATTTAGATGCATTTTTTTCTTTTTCCAAGTTCCAGCTTCTAAAATTCCCTTTAAGCTTATTCACGACCCTTTTCATCCGGAAGCCCCCATATTTATTTCACTTTATTTTTTTCCTGGAAAATCATATAAAAAATATGCAGTGAATTAGGCTATTTCACTAACACTAGCGAAAATGAAAAACGCATTGCTGGTAGACATGTCAGCTGAAAAAATGAAGTCTACCTGCTTTCTGGTTTTATTTGAAAATTCCAACATCATTTTTTTACTGGGTATGCACTACGGATGGTCAGCTTTTTCAACTAAGATGAAATAGCCTAAGAATCACGAATTCGCTGATTTCTTGTGATTTAAATTAAGAAAGTTTAAAATATAGTCTACCATTACCTTCAGTTAAGAAAAAGTCCTCTTTTAGATAAACTCACCGATGTCAAAGAGAAAATCGGGTGCTGAATGTAGAAAATTAAAAAAACAAAGAGAATAGGAAGGCAGACAAAATGCAAATCGGAACCTCATGGACAAATATATTTCTGCAGGGGCTTTGGCTCCCACTGTTGCTCCTCCAACATTGCAAATAAATAATGTGGAAACACCTGTAACTGCACGGACCGAAGAACTGTCAATTCCAAGCTCATCAGAAGCAATTTCAATTTCGACAATTTCGTCATCAGAAGAGGCAATTCCATCTTCATCAGCGGAACCACTTCCAACATCAACACCATCAGAAATGCTTCCAATTTATGAAGAAGAAAAAAACATAAAAGAGCCAGAAATTCCCATAGAGGCACTTTCTCTCAATTATAACGATCCAACTTCGTGGCAAGGTAATGATATAGATTTTAAGGAATTGCCAGTGAATGCATCGGGACGAATGTTGACAAAAGATTGTTTTTTAGGTAAGCAACAAAATGGAGAGAAAATTGAATGAAAGTGGATTATTTATTGCAAAAATAGAAAGGCAATCCTTTTTTTACTTGTTTAATGTTTGGTGATTCTATTCGTTTAAAGCATTTAGCGAATTATGTTAATTGAAAGCTTCTTGAAAAAAACATTAAAAATAATGTCCTTATTGATGATTACGTAGCCAGTCAATTTGAGGAAGAAAAAAATAAGTGGCGTGAAATTTTAAAAGTCATTGTTGAAGCTATTTTATGTCGTGTTTCAAACAATCTAGCGCTTAGAGGGTCGTTTAAAAAAATTGGAAACTGTAACAGGAATGTCAAAGGATCTTCCATCCTCCCCACTCTTCGAGTCCTAGAAGCAGGGGCCCGTTGCCACTGCTTCCCTTGTACGGGGCAATTAGTCTGTTTGGTACCTCTGACTGACAAAGGTCTTTTATAATAAAGAAGTCCTACGATATAGTTCAGGCACAATAAAAAGTATTTAAAGTGACTCTTCTGACCCGTTACAAAATTGGCGATCCTGCCGAGATAGGAGTACACGATCGTGTATCTAGGGAGCAATTCAGGGATCAAACCACCCTATCTTTGGAAGGCAATCTGGAAAGCGGAAATCACTACGATGGTTAAAATAGAGGAACTGCGGACTGTTACTACGGTGCAGCCCGTCAACCAGAAAGCAGAATTTGCAGTAGTGACAAAGAAATCTCTATGGTGGTTAATATCGAGGGATAAATCTAAGACTCCGGACTGTTACTGGGGTGCAGCCCGACAACCAGAAAGCAGAGTTTCAACAAAGAAAAACCCCGTAAGCGAAGAATTGACTTTTGAAAAATAAATTATTTAGAAAATAAGCTAGAAAATTTGTGCTCAGATGTTGTTATGCTTAAAATCAATATAAAATAGCATACTGTTACGCGTTCGCGAAACTTACATCCGAGACTCGCAATCAGGTTTAAAGCTGACTTTCCACGCCTATAGGGAAAATTTAAGTACACACTATCCTACACATACAGACACTTCCACAGATTCTGATAGCTCCATATTTGAGGCGTGTACAACCGCTCCCACTATGGCTACGGAGAATTCGTCCTAACAAGATCAGGATGTTCTAACACTGATCCTGAACCAACTTCAAATAATCATTGAGAAACAGAACAGGTTTGAAACTAGCCTCACGACTTTCAACGAGGAAAACCTGAAGCGAGCGGGCGAAATCAGAAGTCTCGTCGCCACAGCACTCCGAGTCGACTGAAAAGGAATCCTCACCCTGTATCTACATGGGCGCTCTGTATCCGTGCACTCTCCGTGTTTCTCGGTTGATCGGAGCTCGGAGTGCAGGCGGCCAACCGTTTTGGTTACTTTGTGCAGAGATCAAATGTCCCTAGGCGGCCACTAATGATTCGCAAGATGGCTGTCGGCGAACCAGTTTTCAAACCAAAACGTTGTGTTTCAGTAAAATAGATGCAACATGGAACCAAGCTTCACTGCGGGTTGGGATAAAAAATTCAATTTTCAGGTTAAAAATAAAACAATATCATCCTTCCAAGATATTATGTTTACGGGTACACAATTCTTGCTCTTCCATTCTGCAAATCTTGTATATAACTTATACTACAGGTTATGATTACAATTCACTATTTTGCAAAAACTTGACGTTTTCCCGTCAAACAATTGGAAACGGTCGCGGCGACAGCCATCTTGCGAACCAGTAGTGGCCGCCTAGGGACATTTTATCTCCGTGCAAAGAAACCAAAACAGTTGGCCGCCTGCACTCCGAGCTCCGATCAACCGAGAAACACGGACAGTGCACGGATACAGAGCGCCCATGTAGATACAGGGTCACCAGACGAGGCAACGCACGATCGCCCTCAAACCGCGGGTGGTCCGGAAAGACCCGTCTCGCCCAGCGTTGCCTCAAATTCCTTCAAACAATGTAGTGTGAGTTCCAAAGTGTTCGGCCCATGCACTCCGCCCCCCCCCCCCCCCGGAGAGTCTCATCTCGACCGGCGTTCCCCCAAATTCCTTCGCACAGTGTAGTGATCAGTTTCGAAGTGTTCGGCCCATACATTCCTTTCCCCAGTGGTCTAACACTAACCCACAGACGCGTGTTCGACTTTAGCCCCCAAATCCCGTCATTCAGTGTACTAGTCAACAGCCGGCACCCGAACGTGAATCTGTGAGATCTAGCACCAAAGGTGAACAGCCCCCAAGTTCCTCCGCGCAGGTCATTGGCCAGCAATGTCATCAGGTCCCAAATTTCTTCGCACAGTATACTAAACGGCTGCCAGCACCCGTTTATCGCACGTTTCCGAGAAACAACCCATTGCTACCAGCGATGCACCGAATGGAAAACGTTCAATGGCTTTCCCAGGCTAAAGCAATCATCCGCACGGTCGAGGTTTTAAACGGCCAAGATGCCGATGGCGTACACGATTTCATTAAGAACGTGAAGCGCGCGAAGCTAAGATATTCCCAACCTAGTTTACTACTTTACTACATTTTAACGGAGAAAATAATTGGAAGTGCTAAGAGCGCAATCCGGCACTAACCTATAAGTAGCTACGACGATCTTTACAGCGCTTTAAAAACAAATTTAGCTACTACAACCACTCTGGAAACGTTTCGTAGTAAACTTGAAACAACCAGGCAAAATCATGATTCAGTACAGTTTTATAATCAACAATTTAGAAGCGCATATAATGAATTGATTTATACAATTCAATCAGAATATTCGTCCGGAATAGAGCGGAAATTAGCTCTTCAAATGGAGGAAAAATCTGCCACAAAGAGGTAAGTTATGAACTTACGCGATGACATTAGCCATCAAGTGCGACCCTTAAAACCCAAAAGTTTAAACCAAGCTTTTCAGAAAGCCCTGGAAGCAGAAGTGTGGTGCAGAGAACCTTCGCGAACGAAAGTTTTTATAACACCTCGACCAGTACAACCAAGTGTTCTTCGACTACCCTTGAAGCACGTACCGGTACCTGCGGCCCGAAATCAACATCCACAATTGCGAAATCAAGCCTCCGATAGTCCGAACCACGGACAACCTTTACAACAGAGGATGCAAATATCTTGTAACTTCTGTAAGAAACCGGGCCATTTGAAGAAACAATGCTATGCGAAATCAAAGCAACAGGGTTTTCGCAATGGAACATCTCAGAGAAGACCGCCAGAAATCAGAAATATACAGGAGGTGGAAGATCTACAAGACCCATTAGAATGTTACGAAGTGACACCACAGAAACAGGACGAAATCGAACGCTACGAAGAATCTGCAGTGTTTCTGCAATCAGCGGACGATTGCAATCCATACATGGAAAGCATTCTAATCGACATACCTATAGATTACTAATAGATTCAGGAGCCTCTATTAATCTCATGAAACATTCTGAAGTAGGAGAAAAGCGGGTAAAGCGGCGCGACGGGAAATGCGGAGCTGTGGATTTTTAAAAAATCTACCTATTATTAACGAGTGAGGTTTGGTTCAGTATATGCAATTATGAATCCAATGTCACTGTGTTGGTCGAAATGTATTAAAACTTTTTTAATATTGATGTTCTGACTATTCCAAAGATTTCATGTGTCACAAATAAGTAAAGTTAGTTAATATCTGCACATAAAAGTTTTGTTTCAGGCCCATGCACGAGCGATAAATGTAGCGCGGACGGCCATTTTAATGGAAAAATATCAAAATGTTGAATCTTGTATGTTCACAGCTTTGGATGATAATGACTTCAAAAATAGAACCTCAAATTTACTTTTACAAACTGCAAATGAATATAGAAATCTGATTTTACTGGAATTGTGCATTCGATTGTAAGAAATTTTTTTTTATTTTGGACACAGATGAAATTAATATTGCGCTCCGCATTACCCGACTGGTAGGGTAAGTGGACGCACGTGGATTTTTGAGGAAGTCTTAATAATTAAGTATTTTAATTGGTGGGGATTCCATTTTTCATATGAACAAAGCAAAGCTCAGATATTGATATACGTGTTACATATGTTTCCATCACATTATCGAATATATTTTTTTATCTACCGATTTGTATATGTTATGCGCGCCGCATTACCCGCTTCTCCCCTACCCATAGAAAAAACACCGTTTAAGATGAAAAAACGTTTTGTCATGGGGAGGGATATTAATTATTCTTATCAAGCAGTAAGAATACCATACTTAGGGAAGCTGTTTTTATTTCACATAATTGATAATGATTTTCCCTTACCAGAATAAGGTATCATCGGCCAACAATTCTTGAAAGCATTTGATAAATATCATATAACTAAAGATTTCCTTTATCTTGATAACAAAAAATTACCTCTTTATGAGGACGGAACATTTGTTTCGGAACCCACAGCACAGATAACTCGGATCAAAGTTGGAGAAAAGGACCAAGATGTCTATATAGAAAATCACGACTCAATCCACGACGGCGTTTACAAAATAGAGAACCAAGTAACCCTTATATAATTATGAAAAAAACCCCTTAAAAATACCAAGCAGTTTGGATTACGATACAATAGATCAAATTAAAGAAACAAGTAGAGTCAGTGTCACTAGCTCAGAAGGAAATCAGGCAAAACGGATACAAGATCTATTAAACAAAACGAGATTGGACCACATAGAAGAAAAATAACGTCCTTATTTATGAAAAATGGTAGCAGGATACATTGACATTTTTAACCTTGAAGGAGACCCTTTTCCGTTTACCGATTTAGTAGAACATGAAATAGTTTTGAAAACCGGCAAGATATTAAATGTTAAATCTTATCGTCCTCCTCAATTTCACAAAGAAGAAATAAAAACACAAATGCATGACTTCAAAGAAAAAGGCGCATAGTAATCGATTTTCGAAAGATAAACGAGGACACGGAACAAGATGCATATCAGTTACCTATCATCGAGGACATTTTAGATCAATTAGGAGATGCAAAATTCTTTTCTGCCTTCAACCTTAGCTCAGGATTTCACAAAATCCCAATGAGTGAAACATCAAAGAAATACACGGCTTTCTCGACATCTGCAGGTCATTCTGAATTCAATAGAACCTTGAAAGAGCATAATGAGAATTTAATGAAGTTATTTGAAAGACCATTAAAAGATATGTATCAAAATTATATAATTATGCAACAAAAAGTAGCATAGGATACAAATTTGAGAAAAAACTGGACATGTCAGGGTGAATTTTTATAAATGTTAAGAATAAACAATAAGTAATTGTTTAAATAATTACATAATGTTTTTTGAAAAATTTGCTTCTCCAAACAATGACAAACTATTACATTTCAATCAGAAAATACGATTATTTTTTACATTTTTTGGAAATAAATCATTGTTTAAATAAGTTACATTTGTTTAAACAATTAAAAATTGTTTAATGAGTCATGGGAAATATTTAAATTGTCCATT
>CAKNWU010201840.1:0-10190 GCA_932072015.1 Andricus quercustozae | reverse complement strand
TCGAGATACCTATGTGCCTTGCAGCTATGCCCCTCTGTTAAACTGGAGAGGCGCCTTTGCTGTGATGCAAGTTAATTTGGTTAATGGTTAGACCAGGAGCAGTCATTCAGGTCTGCTCCCGATTTTCTTTGTATCAACAGGCATCTCCTGTCCCTGGCCGGCAACCCTAAAGTTGACCCGCCCAAAGTGATAGAAGGACCTATCGTGCCTGACGATTCGCCAGGACGCTGTATTAAGTGAGGGGTTGAATTCCCCCAACCGCCGGAGTACGTCAGACGGGTCTTGCAGTTTACCCGGGAACCACGCCGTAGCCCTTACCATCTTCTGGAACAACTCAACCCCACCCACCTTAAGAGCTGCACCTTCTCACGGCTTTGTATCGACCACTTCTTTGAGTAGCCAAGCTTTAGTCGCTAGGTCAGCTGCCACAAATACGAAGACTGCTCCGTAGTGAGCATCTAGTCCGGGTAGTTGGTATCTGCCACCACCATCGTCAGGGGGTTAGTCCTCTGAGCGGCCGTCAGTCCAGCTCCCTACCTCTCTTCTGGGCTTCAGTGCTGGATCTCGGCCCTGTAGCTGCCGACGTTCCAGCTCCCGCAGCTGCTCTGCTAGTCTGCTGCGCTTGCCTCTTCAGTCTCCTTTTCAGGGAACCGGTGATGCGTTTCTTCTTTTTGGGGGACTGATTGGCCTCACCCGTTACCATATCCTCGTTCAGAGGGACCGTCGATCCCTCAGCTCCCGAGGGAGCTGGGGCACAGCCGCCACCTGAATTTGGCTTGCCGGAGAGACATATGGGGAGGAAAGGGTTATGTTAACCCTTTAAAGCCCAATCCTTCTCCCCTTTCCGCCACATCCCTTCCTCCTTACTTCGATTTTTGTTTTGTTTTTGCGTGTTACATATTGATCCCACGAGAAGCTAGGAAAATAAAAGGTCCGCCCCTGTAGAGCCCCGCATGCAGGGGTTAGACTAATTACTCGGGGAGGCCGTCCGGTGTCCCCGAGAGGACATTAGGACACCTTTGTAACCCCTAGTTGCCCAAGTGCCATGAGCATGATCACTCTACACCCATGCCTTAGGGGGGTGATCACATTGAATGAGACACTCAATGTTCAAATATCCACTTGCAGACCCGTTTATAGGGATCCTTTCATTCATATCCATACACATGCAGGCTGCGGTCTTTTTTACCCCCATGTCCCACACGCTTAAGGATGAGGATAAATACCTTCTCATTATGATGAGAATGTAAAAAGTTGTAGAAACTATTCAAAATAAAGCCCCGACACTAACAAAAATAACCCCAAGAAGCATTGTACTTTTGTAAGATTGAGTGATAATTTTAATTCTGTCTTTTGTGCAGAAAAGCTTGTCTTGATTAATTTATTATCTCTATTTACATACTTCTTATTCTTATCATGAGTCATAGTTTTTAAATTGGGTTTGCTTGTGTAGAATCTTCCCACCTTGCATCCCAGAGCCGACCTTGCTTAATATTCCTACAAATCGTCTCTCTCGTTGACAATTTTTGCAGCAATTAAGAGAGCATTTTTGGTAACGTTGAATGTCAGGCTATCTCATTCGTGATGAAAAATTGCACCCTACCAAATGGGCTGTTGGATGCGTTATCCAGTTTCACCCAGGATCTGATAACCATGTTCGTGTAGTGTTTCTTCGAATAAAAAGTATTGTTCTCAAAAGGCCCATTGTGAAATTGTGTCTCATTTCGAGAGCTGTGAATGTCGCTCAATTATATTTAAACATCGTTTTTGTGTCTTCCTTTGGAATAATTTCGTCCAAGCAAGGGGAGCGGAATTTATCAGACTGAGTGATAATTTTAATTCTGTCTTTTATACTGGAAAGCTTGTATTTATTATTTTGAAATTGATCGACGACTTTCTCCTCATAATATGATTTTTAAATAAGTTCCATTTATGATGATTCTAATTCAAGACTATACTATATTTATTATCTCTATTTCCATTCTTCTTATTTTTATAATGAGTCATACTCTTTAAATTAAGTGTGTTTGTGTGAAACATTCGCACCTTGTTTGTGCTAATCACTCGTCGTCAAACCCATCAAAGGTACGCTTGTCTCATCGGTCAGATTCAAGATAGATTATAGTTTTTGTATAAATAAATTATCAGAGTTTCAATTTTTTAATTGAAGACCACTCTTAGTAGAGAGTAGTTAGTTAGTTTTAAAGCAGGCCGAAAGCCCCTAGGAGCTCCCCTGGCGCTCTAGACATAGATTCTATTGTTCCACACTCTCAACTATTCGCTCTCAGTAGTTGACCCCAGAACTATTGGTGAAGCCTAGTATGTCAATCACTGCTCGCGTTATGATTTCCTCAGGTTCCATAAAATGGGCCCCGAGGGTTTGCCGCATGAGCTTAGATAATACCGGGCACTGGCATAATACATGCAGGGATGTTTCATCATCCTGGCCGCATTTCCTGCATTCTGTCGTGGGGTTATACCCCATTTTGTGCATATTATAGTTCAAGTGGTTGTGTCCAGTTAGGAACCGAACCATTGTCCTTATGTCTTTCTTAGTTAAACCCAGGATTTCCCTCGCTCTGTCCATTCTGCACGTATACCTCAGGATGGATTTCACCTGTCGGCAACCCTGGAGTTGTTCCCAGTATTCCCGGTGCTTTGTTCTTATCCAGTTTTTGATGGCCATCCCGATGCAGCAAGACGCTAGTCACAGTAGCGGTTCCGGTCCTATGTACAGCATACCCCTTTTGTTTCAGGTGCTGCTATAATTTTGCCACGATGGCATAAAGCGCAGTTTCTACCGAGCAGCCTGCCTGAAAAGCATGCTGCCCTCTGTGCAGCGGGGAGACCAGAAGCACCTCATCCCATATATATCTCGAACAGCTTCTCCAACATCTTCAGGATAAAAGAGGTTAAGCTGATTCGTCGGAAATATTTTTTAGCAGTTTAAAGTCGTATTCAGACGAGCGGTTCCCGGTTACGATTGGCGGTCCGGTTCATGCACACGGTACACGAGACTTGCGAGTATTTTTGCAAGGCAGCGACAATAGCTGACGAGTCACGTGACTTCATCAACCGCTGTGATTGTCTACGATCAGCGACGACTGTGGCCCGTCGAAATCGCCGCGGTTGAAAATAGAGACAAACCTAAACGCTCAACCCGAACCGGGACCGGATCGTGCTGCGCGCTGATTGCTCGACGCTTCCATTGTAACCTCAATCGGAACCGGGAATCACTCGTCTGAATACGGCTTCACCCTCCTTCCCAGGTTTAGGAATAAAGGCCATTCTGCCATCCTTGCATGCCGACAGCATGTGTTTTAGGGCAATGCTTGCCCTAAATAATTTCGTCAGTGGAGGGACGACGAGATGCATGCCTTTTTGTACAAGCTCTGGATAAATGTCATCCGCACCTAGTGATTTAAAGGGACAGAAGGACCCAGCGGGCCACTCCACCTTTTTATCATCAATGATCTTGGCGGCAAAATTACAATCGGCCCTCCCCATCTCTTGGATCCAGCCTTTCTCCTCTATGTCGGTTCGGATTCGCTGAAAACCCGAGAAGTGAACTTCCATTAGGTGATTCAACGTTGCTTCTTCATCTTCGTCAAGCTCACCATTCTCGAGCCTTATTAGCCCGAGGCGTGCTTCCGGATTTTTCGCCAGGATCTTGTGGAGCCTCGCTGCTTCCGGAATGACTTTCGATTCCTCGTAGAAGCCCCTCCAATCCTCCTATTTATATATTCTGATATGCTTATTGTATTCGTACTGAGCCGTCTTATATATTCCAGTCTGAAGGCAATTTAGTTCTATTTGCTTTGTTGCACAACGTTCTTGTCTTTGTACGGAGTCTCTCCAGGTGGGTTTTCTACAATTCTGCTCAGTCAGAATCCTTCGCAAAAAATCCGCGGCATGCTTTAACTCATCAATGATACCATGACTTGTGGGGAATTCCGCAAGCCTCCCTTTGAGTTCCTCATATGAGTCCCAAAGTGTATTTCTGGGGTTTCTGATCTTTGAAACCACCGGACTGGAGAGACTCCTCATCGAAGACTCTCCAGTCCACTACCATGCTCTTTAGTACATCCGAGCATAGAGTCAAATCGAGAACCTCACTCCTGTTTTTCGTCTGGAATGTGGCAGTATCACTCCGATTCAGAATCTCCAGCTCAGTGCCCGCTAGGTATTCGATTAAATCTCTCTCTGTCATTGATGTTTGTGCTCCTCCACACAGTATGGTGAGAGTTTGCATGACAGCCCAACAGCAGAAGAATCCTATTCTCCTGGCAGTATTGAATTAGAGACTACCTGAAGAGGCTCCGCGTCGCTGGGCGAAAGCTCTTACTTATAAAATATTACTTATTTACGAATAGTAGATCAAATTTTCATAAATATTTTCCTTGCTATACTTAATAAGCTCTAATTCTTATTTCGCCACTTTCAGCGAGATATTCTAACATATCCTCTTCTATGTCACAGTTGTTCTGTTGCATATCTTCGCTTCCATAAAATTTCTTGTAAAAGCTATATACACAGTCTTTCACTTTGTCCGTATCCCATACAATTTGACCTTCAGTATTACTTTTTCTGAATAACTCTGTATTACTATTTCCTCTCCTAATTTTTTTAACCCATTTCCAAAATAATTTCTTATTTCCTGTAATCATTGTCTTATGTAATTATCCCCTCATTGATAAGACCTTCAATATTAAGCTTTCTGGAGTAGGCTTGCTCCGTCTCGTTAACAGCCATGCGGATTTCATCATTCCTTCTGGCCAAAATTGTATAAATGAAAACTCGGGGAGACAACGTTTGATCAACAAAAATTCATTGGTATAAAGCTACGTTCATAGTATGGCAAGCGATTCTTGCCTAAGGATTTTCTGTTCAATGGCGTAGTATATATGCCATAGAACCAGTTATTTCATAGAACAAACAATTTCAACATACGTTCGCAGTTTTAACAAAGATTCCAGCAAAACAGATTTTTGTTGATCCAACCTTAGTGAATATCCCGCTCAGCGACTATACAAACCCAAAGTTGGAGTCTGATTGATTTTTGTGTGGGGTCAATTGAGAAATGATGCATGCATAATTACTTGTTTATCACGCAGAATGGAAAATAGATGGGTACTACGAAGAATGGGCTAAAGATTTGTTTTCGATTAATAACAGCATAAAATCACTGTTTTCATTCAAATCATCCTTAGGATCAGATCACCGAAACAAAAAAAAATGTTCTCACATTTTTCTTATCCACTTTGTTACTTGCAATAAGAAGTAATATAACGACAGGAGTTTTGAAGAAAGGCCTCTATCTGCAAATATTGAACTAATTTTATGATACTACCGGATCTTCTACTTGATATGAAAATTCTTAGCTTATTCTGCATGTCATTTGTCACAAGAAAAATCTATGTGAAAATAATACCAACTTACCTTTTTCCTGTATAGTATGAGAATCATTATAAGACTACTGATCACAAAGGCACTGGCAACCCCTAGAGCTACAGTAGCAGTTTGATAAAATGGAGTGTCAATATCTGTGAGTATTTCTCTGTGTTCCAAGGCTGCTATTCTGTTTTGAACAGTATTCATTGTTGTTCTATGAGTGAAACGGGAAGTTGTTGCGTCAGCAACAAGCCCCAAAAAGGAAATATTTTTCAATCTGATCAATTCTTCTAAATGGAACGCTACATCCACCTTGTTGGGTCCAACGATGTCAAATGTCATTATGGCCGAATCGCGATCTATCTTGACGCCAACGCCCTCTTTTATTATTGCTCCCAAGCCTCGTAAAGAGTCTTCAGTTTCAATTGCCAAGCGAGATTCTTCGTCAAGGAGAAATCTTCCAGAGATGTGAAGAGTCACCTCTACCGCTTCAACAGGAGTTGGTACTATAAGAATAAATATATGTTTATAAAACTGAAAAATCCTATGTTTTGTTTTCAAAAAACTAGAGGCAAAATATAAGATATTATATGACTTGATACTAACAGCAAATATTAGTGCCTTTGATAAAAGGTTCAGAACCGATAACTTGATTGCCAGCCTCGTCGACACACCAACAAATATCCTTAGTACATTGCGTAGGCTCAAATCTGCCCAATCTATCACAAATACCCGGAACATGTCCCCTTCCTTTCATCACTTGGCATCTAGTACCAAACACTTCTTTAATTTTGTTTCCAGTCGCAAGACCCTTCGAGGTATTTTCAGTATAATCTCTGATTGATGAATCTACTTCTACTGGCTCTCTGCCGCGTCTAGCTTGTCTGAAGTTACAAGTGGGTTCTCCGCCACGCGTTAAAGATCCTTTTAGAGGTTCACCTTTTCTGTTCACACACCAGCAGAGACCAACATGTTCAAGGCACTGAATTGGTTCCCAAGTTCCTCTGTCTCGATTGCATCTGGAATCAGAAGTATTCAAAAAACGTTTACAATAATAGTGTTGCTCAGATTACAGATGTAATTTTTTCATAATTTTCTTCTTAGATATAAAAAAAGACATATTAAAAAAATTTATTCTAGTAAAAGTTTGAATGTTACAGCTGCTCGTGCCTGTATGTAGTAAGTAAATCATTGTCATATGACATTCTTCTCAACTTTCTGATAGCCTAAGTAACAAAAGTAAATGGTATAATTTTGAAGATTGTGTGAGTCAGGTAAGACAGGGAGAAAGAAGAGAAAATTAAATCATCAAAGAAAAT
Organism: Andricus quercustozae; assembly: GCA_932072015.1. Classification (NCBI taxonomy): domain Eukaryota; kingdom Metazoa; phylum Arthropoda; class Insecta; order Hymenoptera; family Cynipidae; genus Andricus; species Andricus quercustozae. The sequence continues at coordinate 3,480 of CAKNWU010201840.1, read as the reverse complement.
CAGGTGAGAAGAAGGCATTTTCGTTCCGTTACTGGACTGGCTTTTTGGTATATTGGATCACATAATTTACAGAATTATTTGGAGGAATCCTTTTGTCACTTTTGCTCGATATATTATCAATTACTGGATCTTAGATAAATCTTACTGGTTCATGGACGATACGGAATCAAGGAGAATTTTTTTCGGAAAGTTATAACGACACAATAATTTCTGGATTTTAATTGGATCCATTACATCACACAGAGTATCATCAAAGACTTAGGGACTCGAGCGATCGACGGAATGCAAAGTAAGTAAGAGGAATTTGATGTATCATCGGATTTTTCAATGAGGTTGTGAATGATTTCATTTACATAATAATATTTTTATTTGCACGCATCTACGGATTATCTAAATTGACATCTCTTCATGTTCATATCAAACGTATTGAATTTAAGATGTTCTCAATTTTGAATCAATTCATCAATGTTTGATGAACTTGTGTGATTCTTATCTGGATTCTAAAGTTCAGGATACGAGTAGCGCGATTTTTGTTCACTGTAATTCTATTTTATAATTGTATACGATTCGCAAGTATGAGTAATAATTGAAACACTTTCTGATTGATCAGTATTTTGAAAAGATGATGTCAACATTGTAATTAATTTTTTCACATTCTCATTCTAATGAGAAAGTATTGGTTTTATGTAAAATTTGAGTAAGTCGATTTTCATCAAATCTCCACGTTTTGAGACCCTCTGAGTAAAAAAAAAAGGATTTTTATGAAGGTGTGTGTAGTCTTTAGTCTGTAGTCTGTAGTATAACATAAAGAAAAATTTATCCTTATGACTTTTTACGATAAAAGGAAAATTATCAGAGTTATAGCGTTTTAAAAATAAAAAAAATAAACGAAAATGAACATTTTAAGCCAAACAACGCACGATATGAAAAAAGTCAAGAAAAGAAAAACATTGATTTTTGGTAGCCCTACAAGAATATTATAAGAACCCAGGTATTAAGCGTGCGGGGCACGTTACACGCACGGAATGCGAGGCACGCCGTGTCTGCAGCGTGCGAAGCATATGCGCCGCACTATTTAAGGGGCACGCACGTGCGAGGCATATGAGTCGCACTTCGTGATAGGCACGATATGCGGCGCATATGCGTCGCACTTCGTGAGAGGCATTATTTATACCATGAATACATAAGTGAGAAGCGCAGTTTTCAATATTTATTATTATTATTACTATAATTTCAACTATAATTATTGTAAAAATGGTTTCTTCATAAAAATTAAAACATTCCCAATTTTATCGTAAGCATAAATTAGGAAATTTGTATGAATAACATTATTGAATGCATGTGTAAAATTTCTTAATGTGCAATGCATTTTATTAATTTATAAACGATAATTTAATAGTATGTCCCTTTACTCGATCGGTGTAAGATTAACAAGAAATTTTTTTGGTTATTCTGTAACTTTTTAAAAAGAAAAAAATAACTTCTAACTTTTCAAACTTTTTTTTCTATTATTTATGGTTCTTTTTTTGAACATTCAGTATAATCACAAAAAAATATTTAACAAAATTCTTGCAGGAGAGTAATTACAAAAACTTGAAAAAGTTAAGAAGTGAAATATGCTATTAAACCTTGATCCACCATAAAAAATTCCAATTAGCCAGAAATTTAAAAATTTGAAATCAATTTTCAGAAAATTAGTTAAGAAATGTATTTAAAAATCGGGTGCTTCCTTTGAATAATACATATATGGGCGATTTGCAAATAGATTTCAATTTTGGTTTCCGAGTTGCGAGTAAATTGAAGTTCTAAATTATGCAATAATTGTTATCTGTTTTTTTTTTAGATATATGTATCAGGATGTACGTTATAACGTGGGAAAGCTGTTAGATGTAGACTATTGATTTTTTCCACTAATCTGTGTCTAATTTATTCTTTTACTTAAAGTACATTATTATAAAGGTTTAAAACTGGGTTTGGCAGGCTTAGCGGGTCAAAATAATTCGAAATTCTTTTTAATGTGCAAAAGTTGTCTGCATATTCTAAAAATTTTTCTAAATTATTTCAAATTTTTTTGAAATTTAAAAAAAAATCTTTTTTGAACATTTTTCTCAAATTTGTTTTGAAATTTGTTCCTAAAATTTTGTTCGAAAATTAAATTTTTTTTTTAAATTTGTCAAAGAATTTTTTTTGAAATTTTTTGGATTTTTTTTTAATTTATTGAAAATTTGTTTTAATAATTATTTACAAATTTGATTTTTACAATTGAAACTTATCTCCTTGACGTGAATTTGTATAAGAAGAGTTCTTCGTAAAACAAATATCTATGAACAATATTTTATGAAGAAGTTTAAGAAGAACTTAAAAAAGTACTTTTAAAACATTTTTTTCTTTCTCTTCTATGCGACTTTGAACCTTTTACCAGCGAGTGCGAAAAAGGCTTTGGATTGGTCAAAAGGGTTCAGAGTCGTAGGCTCCGGAGTTGTTATTTGCAATTTTTAAGTGATACAAAACATACCATTTTCAAAAAAAATACTTCCAACTTTGGGAAAGTGTTTTGCTCCATCAGCGTTTCGAATTTTTTGGGGAAATTTGTTTGAAAAAAAAAAATTATTTTGTGTTTGTACCTCTTTTTTTGGGAGGCTTCAGAGTTGTTATTCAGGTTAACCGATTGTTTTTCCCGTGTTCTCAGACGACTTACGAGGATTTAATCAATTTTGAGATTCTGGAAACGTCATGTGTTTTTAAAATTTGATAAAAAATACTTATTTTTCATAGTTATAATCGATTATAATACGAATTATAACCTCAAATTCGTTAAAATTATAGAGGCTTCGGAGTTGTTAAAAAGCCGAGGGACAGACATATTAGCATGATTCTTTCAGTCAGTATTTATAATCTCTAGCATGTTAGTATTGGAATTTGAACTGCATCATATATTTAAAAAAATGTCCGGAGGCCAATATTATAAAAAAAATTTTTACCTGTCCAGTCACATTTTGAGTATGTGAATCTGCAGGGAGGGACACTGTAGGGAGGGTAAAAAACTGACTACACTGTGAAAAAAATTGGTTGAAAATTACCGCATTAATCAGTGGACATAAAAATACCAGTGATTAACGTGGTAATTTTACTGCAATGGTTGAAAATTAATATGATACTTTAAAATCACATGCAGACAGGAATTCCCGCAACATCACTTTCAGACAGTGTATTATGTTCCTCTTGTAAAATTCAACTGTCAATGCAAAATGGCATAACCTCAAAATTGACATGATATTATAACTCATGGCTATAACACCGCGCATCAGAACATGTATACTTATAGCAATATGAATTTATCCTAACTTCATGTATTGAGGAAACGGATTAAGAACTTAAATATATTACATTCTACACATAAAACACGCTAAAGCGTTCTTGTCGTTTAACCAAAGTGTAACACCCGCCCGCCAGCAATTTATTTTCCTCTGCAGCGTCACC
>CAKNWU010201833.1:0-11837 GCA_932072015.1 Andricus quercustozae | reverse complement strand
CCCCCCCCCCAGTTTCCATTTCCGAAGAAAGAAAATCCGTAATTTTTTTTCGAAATGCAAATATTAACACGTGCCACCGGGCACTTCAAAATCTCATTTAACCCTTCATAGGTACCATAAAATCTTGAGACTAATTAGGTACCGTGGGGTGTGTGCACACCCCAATTAGTTTAGCATTTACTATTTTTTTATAGCATTTTTCTTAGTGCTAGGGCCTCAAAACCACCAGGGATTCAACAAATTTCATTTATTCAAGTATTTCAAGAATTACAATATAAAATACTCGCATCAAAAATATAGAAACTCATTTTACAAACTCTGAATTGCGAAAACTCGAAACTGATAAAACTTTAAATGGAAATAAAACTTCGAATAATCTAGCACCTACCAACTCCTAATATACATAAAAAGGCCCTCAGCGCACTCCAAGATGCGATTTAAGTGAAGAAATAATGAACTGAAATTGTCATTGCACAAACAGTACCGTCGGGTGCCAGAACTGAAATTGTGATAAAGAGGGTTCATTTACCTTTAGCAGAGGTCTGACACCCTTGACATCTGGTAGACGACTAGACAGGAGGCTACTGACGGACCACAGCGCGATTTGGTGCCAGTAACACTAACTTTACACACAAAAAATGCCGTAGGGGTTAACGTACACCCCATGGTACCGATGGAGGGTTAATTAACATGGGGAAATTTTGAATTTTCGAAAAATTGAACTCATACTTCAGGGCTTGTTCGAAACGTTCCGAGTTTTTTTAGGGATTGAAGAGGAGTGTCTACGAAATAAAAGCATGATAAGGGTGAATGATAAGGGTGGGTTAAAAATAAAAGTTATTAGTGATAAGTAAATAACACGTGATTTTGAAGTGCCCGGTGGCACATGTTGATATTTGAATTTCAACAAAAAAGAATTACGGATTTTCTTTCTCCGGAAATAGAAAATTTTTAGCGGGTGACTTGCCCTCTAGAGTGAAACAAATTTTGCAATGCATTTTTGGACCACCCTAATGTAGTATAGAGCTCATTAAACATTATCGTATGTTCGCGGATTAAAGGTAAATTACCGTAAAATGGTAAAGATGACGAAAAGTGGTATTTTCTCGCTATTTTCAGGTCAATAACTTTTCTTTTCTAATCCGGGTGAGCCTTAAATATTGTATACTATGAAAATATAAGTGCTTATGACTATTCAGTATAGATGTTATGAAAAACTATGTTATCACACATTCAAGTGAAAGTGTCGAAAATGGCAAAAAATACCACTTTTACGGTTCACCTGGATCAGGAAAAAACAGTTATTGGCCTGAAAATAATGATAAACATACTTTTTCGGTAATGTTTACCATTTTTTAGTACTTTAACTTGAGTCCGCGAACATAAGATAATTTTTATAAGGTATATACTAATTAAACACTTATATTATTATAGAAGAAAACTTGTAACATTCACCCGGATCATAAAAAAATGATTTGATTGAAAATAACTTGAAAAATATAATTTTTCGTGATATTGTCCTTTCTCCGAGTTGCGGAAACTGACAGAAGTTTTATTTTTTGCCTAAACTTTTAGGAAGTCATTTTGGCACCCACTAGAAACTTTGCAGGCCCCTGGAAAAGGAAAGATCATCATTTATTTTTTCGATACGCCCTAATATATAGCTTTCCTGAACTATCTCAAAGTATCGATCTGCATTTGGCTTTGATGGAGGGGTATCATATCTTGTTTGTGCTCCCTTTTGCTTTGAAGGGCTTTTCTCGGTATTTACAAAATTAATCAAATCAGAGGAGGAGCATTCAGTGCTGTCAAATCCATTTTGAGACCCACTCTCTCGTTCTTCAGAGTTGCTAAAAATTCCTCTGAAAACTTGAACTGAATTTAAAGGATTTCTTAATTTTTTCTTCGACGATGAATCGCCTAATCTATTTTAGCTTCTTAACATACGAACGTTAAAAAATTGAAAAAACTATATCTCCACTTAACAAATCGACAGGAACATGGAGATTGTTTTAAAAACACAACGCAATGAAACAATTTGATTTTTCTCCTAATAGTATGGAAGTTAGGGTGCTTTCTTAAATCTTAATTTTTTAAATTAAAATTTTTAACATATCTACAAATTATGTTCTTTGGTGAGAAAATAAACTCTGATTTTTGTAATAATTAAAAAGAATATATATTATTACGAGGTTGCTCAAGGTCAATTTTATTCTAAATTCTTTTTTTTATTATATTGACTCTGCACTCGGACTCCGATTTGAGTACGGTTTTGGTTCTGACCTTCTACTCATATGGGGGTTCTCCGAATGTAAACATCAGGGCCATATGAACACTAGGGTGGTCTAAAAATGCATTGCAAAATTTTTTTTCATCCTAGAAGGCAAGCCCCCCCCCCCCCAATGTTTCCATTTCCGGAGAAAAAAAATCCCTAATTTTTGTTTTCTCGACATTTCGAATATATTAACCATTTTTTAATTGCTCAAACAAATATAATTTGTTTAAACAATTACTTTTCCAAAAATACTTTTAAAATCGTATTTTCTGAATTATACATAATATTGAATGATTTCGAGAAGTAATAAATTCTGCTAAAAACCTTATGTTATTGTTTATAAAATTAGTTATTGTTTTTTGCTTCAAATTTCCTTCAAATTGAGTATGGATGGTTTACATCTTTTTTGGCGCATTATTAAATAAATCATAAAAGTCGTGATACAATTTAAATTATAAAAGTGTATTTATTATTGCTTTCTTCATATTTTACAATCTTTATCGTAAGTTTATCAACAGATGGCTTTTTTTACATTTTCATACTCGTTATAAATATTAAAACACGTCGAAGATTACTTGCAAGGCTTAACAATTGCTAAACATTTAACAGTAGTGAATGATTCTGCTGAAAGAGGTGTTAAATTAATATCGAACTTGATAACAAGAAATGAGGACCAAAAACAGTACTTGCTGCGAATAGTAAAAAATTATAGAAAACAGTTTCCAGATATCAGAAAGAAAACATTGTCTTCAGCCAAAAAATAATATTTTGTGATCACTGTTGTAATTAGACTGCATATGAAATGGATTTAGATTATATTTCATTATAGCATTTGAAAGTCTTATGAATATCAATCTGAAATACTGGAAGACACAAAAAATATATAATAAAATATATTCACGAAAATAATTCTATGTGTAATATTTTATATTATTGATCCACATTTTTTAATAGAAATTACACGCAGTAATTTTACAGAAATTTAATATGAATTTAACTTTACCAAAAATTTAAAAAGGTCAGGGAATTTCTATAACTTTAAACAACTGTCAAGAAGAATAAATTTGAATTTTTCAATTTTAATTTGAAATCGTTTTATTCCATTTGTAAAAGATTGTAGGTTAAAATTTTTTTAAATTGATGATTTTGGTATTTGAATCTCAATGGGCAAGGCAAATGAAAAAATGGTCAGGGAAAATTAGGGAATTTTTGAAATAAAGTTTTGTGGTAACCCTAATATAATATTCTTGTTAGTAATTTATTTGCCTTGTATTTATATCTATTTTTTTTTGCATTAGTTTCAAGTCCCATATCTCACTATTTATGGAAACCATAAATTACGTAAAGCACAGGGGGGGGGGGGGTAGAAATATTTTGTTACGGTTCGTTACAAGGTGAGGGGTGTTCTTAGATAGGGCTTATAATCCGTTGCGTAATTTAAGTATGACCCATAAAATCAAAAATCTGTTAAGAAAAACCCCCATAACATTTTTCACTTATAGAAAAATTCTGTTTGTAATACAATCAATCTCAGATTTTTACTGATTGAATCAAATTTATTAATTTTTTTTTACCCCACATCACCTCTGACCACACATTTCCAAGATTTCTCAAGAAAGCTAGATTGCTGAGAGATTTCCAAGAAATGCTCCAAGAGTTCTCTTAAGATTTCTCGCTCAGCAATCTAAGATTTCTCAATGAGTAGCCCCTTGATCAATTTAGGAATTTCGCTAAAATCCATAATTCCAAAAAGAACGATTAACAGCAATAAAAATTAAAAACTGCAACAGGTTAACTTTCCGCGTAGAAACTCCACATCAAAGATTCCACTATTTTGTAAACATTTACCACAAGACTAATTAAGCAATATATAGTTCAATTTTTAAAACACGAAAACGATTTTCTGACTTACCTGGAAACCTCTTAGAAATTGCCAGAGAAATTTATTCACGAGAGACTTCTTTTCTACATAAAAGAATTTCATGAACCTCAAGAAAACACAACCATAAGAACCATTTATAAAATCAATATATATATTCAGAAGTAACATAGAACCCAAAATACATTGAACTGAAAATAAAAAGAAAAAGAAAGAAAATTAAAAGTCCCAATGGAAAAAGATTACTCATAGGTACTTAATATAAAAAAATTCTGCACATATTTTATATACGGTATCTTCTTCAGAGTACCTTTTCTTCGTAGGTAACGAGGGTATTACTTTTTTTACCTCAATTTATGTACAAAATTTTTGGCAAATTCATTTTTTTATAAGTCCCAAGAAGATATTTTAATAATGTTAATTATATATTTAAAGAACATGTGCAATATGCATCTTCAAAAAATTCGAAGAAAAAAACACCATAAAAGCCTAATGGATAAATTATTACGCAGGTATACTTAATGGCACATAACAAAATTATGCACATATTTTATATACGGCATCCTGCTGTAAGTACCCTTTTTTATAGTTAACGAGGCTATCACTTGAATAACCTCAATTTATATGCAACCCTTGAGCCTTAAAAAAATCTTTGTTTGTATAAATGCCAGGAAGAGAATTTAATAATCTCAATTATATATTTAAGGAGCATGTGCAATGTTGAAAAATTTGAAGAAAAAAACACCATGAAAATCCTAATGGGTAAATTATTCCCAGGCGGAAAAATTATATATAGTTTATAATAGTACATTTTCATTTTTTTAATACAAAAAATGTAGAAAACAAATAAAACTCATATATTATAGAGTAAAACCTGTCCATGTTGTCCATCCAGCCGCGGTTCCATCAAAATGTGGTTAATTTAGACATGTGGGCAACTTATGAAATTATATGTGATTCGGAAGGACTGGTTTGTTCATAAATATGTATTTCACACTATGTATAAACTATATATAATTTTTCCGCCTGGGTTACTTAGGTACTCAATGGTACATAACAAAGTTATGCACATATATTTTATATACGAGAATGTCACTTTTTTACCCTTTCTGGCAACCTTATTTTTTATAAGTACCAGGACGACATTTAAATAATAGTAAGATATACATTAACCGCTGTTATACGTCATATGTAATATATGTAGAAAACTTAAATTTTAAATTTTAGAACCTGGAAATTTTTTTAATTTGTGTCCAAAAATATGAAGAATGAAGGAAATAGATCATAGTACCAAGATTTGAAATTTGTGGATCATTCTGAATCAATATATTCAGATTATTAAATTTTGCAAGCAGGAAAAGTGATAAAAATAATAATTAAATTGCTAATTTTAAAACATCCTTTAATCAATAGTTAAATCAAACATGTATAACTTTCGATCAACTAAAGTAAATATTTATGCTTTAATTAAAAGAAATCATATCGGTATTCATAGACAACCCTGCAGGAAGTTAACCTGTTGCAATTTTTAATTTTTATTGCTATTGATCGTTATATACATGCTGTGCATGCGCAAGTCACAGAATCGTTTCCGCAGGAAATATGATGTTTTTCAACGGATTTTAGACGACACGTATTTCACCGATTTGATCAATTTTGTTGCTTTTGCAAAGTTGGAGTATATAAACTTGTGAGACTGGTGACGATATTTACGCCAAATTGATCATAAATAAATTTGTAAGTGTTTCATGGCGGTTATATAAATGGCGTCATTTTTTAATTAAAATTTTCAAACTCAATTTTAGAAAAAAAAAGTTTTTTTCACTTAATTTTGTTTTCTGGTACTAATATGGTGAATATATCTCATAAGAAATTATCTTGTGTCCGCGGCTTGGAGAGGAGGATTGTTTTCCTTTGAAAAATGAAAATTCACAAGTTTTGCAAAAACAAGAGGAGATTTTTGGTACTTTTTTCTTTCTGGCGTTATTGTTGAAATATTAACTAGCATATGAATAAATTAAATTTTCTCCTGCCATAAATAATCAAGAAGGGTAAAAATAAATAGGAGGCACACATTTTTCTACAAAATTGTACCTTCAAAGTCAAAAAATTTGAAGATAGTAATCAATATTTTACATTTTTATATTACCTGACGTATGGAAGCTTGAAATAGGAGCAAAAGGTAAAAAAATTCCTTCATCGAAACGACTCTGTGACATAAGCATGCACAGTAGGGTGGTCAAAAAATTTTATTTTTGATTTTTGGTGAACGATCGGTTAACATTACACCGTGCCCCTGGGGTTTTAACAGTTTTATGTCAAATTCATGCTAAAGATGGTATTTTTTTATATTTTCCCAACATTACTTATTTTGATTTGAGAAATGCAAAGTTTCCAAATATTTTTCAACTAATATCAAATTGTTTAAACAATTATTTTTCGGGATAAATGACATAGATGATCAATGTAAAAATAATGTTTTTTGCAATTGTTTAAACTAAATCGTGAAAAGTTAGTATTTTCTAAAATTAATGACAAATTTAACAAATGTTGAGAGTAATATATTTTTAAAAAATATTTGGCTATTATTTATACAATTTTCATCTGTTTGAACAATTTTGTTCCCCTGTAAATCCTACAAATTTCGTATATTCTGGAATTAGTGACACAGCTAATGAATTTTAAGATTGATATTCTTCGTGAAAGACAGTTTGTAATTATTTAAACAATTGAAATCACTTGCTCCTTTTTATAGGAAAGATGTAGAAAATTCTAGTTTTTTCGAATCTCTTTCACTATGTCGCTTATTGATCAGTATTTTCTTATCTCAAAAAATTATTTTAAACAATTATTTTTGTTTAAAAAATTAGGTTATAACTTCTAAGATAGTAAAATACTAAATATTAAAAGGTGAAAGTGAACGATTATTAATTGTTCAAATAGTTACAAACTCTTTCCCAAAGAAAAATTCACTGTTAATATTCATGAGCTGCGTTATTAAAGATTTAAAGCAGGAAATAATTGTTCAAAAAAATGATAATTCCTTAAAGAATTGCCAAATATCGTTAAAAGATAAAATCCTTCCCATTTTCATTATTTTTGCACGCATGCTTAATTTTTTGGATTCAGAAACTTAATTGCGACTCATTTATTAATTTCTGCTAAAAAATAACATATTTAAGTTTTACGTTGGAAGAAATAACCTGTCTCCTCGACAAATGGTTCCCTCTCCGTAATTGGTTCCGTTACCCTATTACTCTCCATATTCGGTAATTGTGTCATTAATTTCAGAAAATAATAACTTGTCGCGATTTATAAGTGGAAAAATTGTTCAAATGAATGTAAATTGTTTAAATAATTGCAAAATATGTTAAAAAATATTACTCTTGAAATTTATCAACTGTATCATTTATCCCGAAAAATAATAACTTTTCACGATTTACAGGGAAAAGAAATTAAATTAAAAGTAATAATTGTTTAAACAATTCAAAATTAGTTAAAAAATACTTGGAATTTTAACACTTATCACATAAAAATAATTAATTTTGGAAAAAATTCCAAAACATACCGTCCTTAGCTAGAGTTTTACATAAAACTGCTATTTTGCATTTTTTGGGACATTCTCTGGGCAGAATACAAGGGGGTAGGGGGTGGAGTCAAAATTAAAAGTTATTGCGTGAACATTATTTTTTGAACATTCCTTAAGAGGTGACTAAACTTTAATTTACAAAAAGTTAATAACAAATATTTTTTTTATCCATTTCTTCGACAACCGAGCTTTTCCCATAAAACCTCATGTTAATTTTAAAAGCTCGGGGGCACGGGTTGATGTTCCGATTTGAAAAAAATACAGAATTTCTTCGTCCGGAAAACTAAGAAATTTGGGAGGATCGATCACCAAAAATCGAAAGTCGAATTTTTACAGGTATAAGTTGGCTTCGAAACATGTTACTCTCTAGTAATATAAAAAAGACGAAGAAAAAATAAGGAAATAATGAGAGGGTGGTTTTGGTTGACTCTTTCCTTTTTCTCCCTCTTATTTTTTTGTTATATATGCTTTATTGTTAGTTTTTTATTTTTATTTTATTTATATTGTCTCTAATAAGCCGGGAAGGAGATAGTTGGAAATTTAATTTCAATTTGTGATCTTTTTTGTATCTTATTTCGGTACATAAATTATGTTATTACACTGGAACTTGCATTTATTCAGTCCGGATTTACTTCGTTCCGAGAATTGATGCCACGGCGGTTTCACGATGAGAGGAGCCGCGGGGCAGAGGGGGAGGCGGTTCTAGAAAAACGTAACAAACAGCAGGAGGTCCGCACTCTCAGCGCGTTAATTGCATCAGGTTGCGTCATGCGACCAAATCCAACAGAAATCGTTCACGCGGCCCTCACTGTTCACGTTTGGAAGGTCTGGATTTAGTTTGAAGGCCACTGCCAGTCATGCCCGAAACCGGTATTAAATCCAAGTTCCAGTTATCGATGGGTCCTGAAAGAAAGTACGCAACTCACAGTGACGGATAGAATCTACGTATAACTCTAGCTGACAAATAGAATCTACGCAACTCGTAGAGACGAATAGAAACTACGCAAGTAACAAAATGCAAGTTTTCAGGAGATCGTGTTGAAAGTTTAATTAGTCTTCACAATTCAAGTATAATAATTTCAGAGATAATAAAGTTTTTCTAGGAATCCTATAATCACCGAAAACTATACTATAACCTGAACTTTACTTTTAAAACATTTTGTGATGTTTTCGATGTAATTGCAATAGTGTGGTGTTTGATCTAACCTCAAACTTTTTAGAAGTTTCAAATTCAATCGACTTTTCCTTCACTTCCAGGACTTCCATATTATGTAAGCGTCGTCTTTAATACCACACTATTTATGAATTATAAACATTATTCTACATAATATCTGATTCTATTACTTCGATTGAGGTTAGGTTTATTATAATCAATGCAAATCAATGACAGGAAAATTGACGCCACGGTGAAGGTCAGAACTATTTAAGCCGAGTTACGTACTTTCATCACGGAATCCACGTGCAATAACGAGTTGCGTGAATGTATTATTTATTAATCAATACGCTTTAAACCAATAAATAGAAAATTTTAAGCGTTTACATTAAGGCTTTCAACATACTACAACAGTTTCTGACGGTAACTCAAAATCCGAAAAAATTAAGTTACGTAGTTTCTATCCGTCCCTACGAGTTGCGTAGATTCTATTTGTCAGCTCGAGTTACGTAGATTCTATCCGCCACTGTGAGTTGCGTACTTTCTTTTTGATGTATATTTTCATGGAAATAACTTTAAACTGGAGCTTCTTTGGCTTGAAGTACACATGCGATTTGGAATCCAAAACAAGGATCTAAATGTTGAATATCTTTGGAAATCGTGAACTTCTTAAAATTATTAGAAATAGGTGCATAAAGCCAGCCTTAATCAGTTTTTTTTTAAAATTTCTTCTTCCCAGAACATCATCTGTCTAAAGTAGCCTGCATTAGAATATACAGGGTGGACACGGTAGGGCTTGCATACACGGCGAACTTTAATGCTACCCAAATTTTTCCAAAGCAGGGGAGAAGCCATTCCACAGGGGCATTTTCAAATTTCGCGGTTTTAAAGTTACATCCGGATCGGCCTATCGGTCAACTCCGTGCATCTTCGGATCAAGTTTATCATTTTTAACTTCAAATGGATACCAGTGTTGAGAAAATATAGGTTATGTTAAGTAGTAATTGAAAAGAATAAAAGTGTTTAATTAATAACGAAGTAAGACATGTGGACTGAGAAGGAAATGTAATTTTTTTATGTGCTAACAACTTTATGGAATGGCTGCAGAGTGACAAATACTATGGAATTATGATATTCGGCTTCCAGTGGGCGAAGAGATAATTGTTTCTAACTCTTATTTGCGGCATAAAAAGGTATGTCATAAATAGATAGGACACGTTTTGAACAAAGTCAATAAAATATCACGTGCGAAAACTTAAAATTTATATTAATTACCTATATTTTCTCAACACTGGTATCCATTTGAAGTTAAAATGATAAACTTGATCCGAAGATGCACGGAGTTGACCGATAGGCCGATCCGAATGCAACTTTAAAACCGAGAAATTTAAAAATGCCCCTGTGGAATGACTTCTCCCCTGCTTTGGAAAAATGGGGGTAGCATTCAAGTTCGCCGTGTATGCAAGCCCTACCGTGTTCACCCTGTATTTCTGTACAATTGTTCGTAAAACCAAAAAGTATTGAATATTAAATTTCTTACAGTTTGAGAGATATGACCTTAAAAAATTATTCTTTGGTGAAAAATTTGTCTAATATTTTTTTTAAAATTTGGTTTGAAATATCTTTTTTTCCTGTTGCAAATTTGGTTTGTATCTGGGATAGTTAGAGAAAATAAGAATCCTGAGAAATTATGAACATAAAACATTGATTATATGGTTTATAATGTCAATGAAAGGCTTCTAAAATTAATGAAGACTATTGTTTTCAGAGGAGAGCCCGTTGTACCATGCCTGAGTATTCTGGATGATTTTGAGATACTTTATATTTTGTCCAGACAGTTTTTAAATCACCGTAAATAGATTTAATTATTGTTCGCTAAAGAAGTCGAGTTCAATATGATTTTATTCACAAAAAAGTATTTTTCAGGAAGCTGTAACTTTGGACGTATGAGAGATGGAACATTTTGTTTTTTCTATATTTGCTGATAATTATGTGTAATCCAACTTATAGAGGTACAACTTTCATTTACGATGTACGGCGAATGAGCTTATTTACAAACACTAACATAAAAAAATGTTTAGACACTTTAATCACCAAAAAATAATTTCTGAAAGTACTTCTGAGTTGAAGTAAGTCGAAACACACCGGATATGATTTCAGAAAACCATGGCTAAAAGAGAAACAAAGATCTTTTAGAATCCATTGAAATCTTTAGACTTAATTTGAAATCTTTCCAAATTTCTTAAAATCACTGTACAGCTGCTTAAATCACTGAAATACTTTCAATCCGTCGAAACATTTTGAATAATTTTCATGTATCGTTAAGCCTCGTTAATCACTTTAAATCTTTTGAATTCTGCTTAAATCTGTTTAAATCTCTTAACTCACGTAAAATATCTTGAAATCTTAGACATCAGTTTCAGTCTCGTCTAAAATTCTTTCGAAAACCCTTAAAATATTAGAAATACATACTTTAAAATCCCTTCAAATCATTTGAATTATCCCAAGTCGAAATTTTATTCCTAGTTTGGCCTCTAAATGTAGTCCTTGATAGCTATTAGGAGGGTCTGTGGAGGGTTTAATTTCGATTGGATTTAGGCCCTCTTTTAGATGAATCTTAAAAAAATGAATTTTTAACAAAGGAGTTTAATTTTCAATCAAGTAATTACATTTTCAACCAAGATCATTAATTTTCTACCAAAAAAGAAGAATTTTAAACAAAATACATGAATTTTTCACGAAATACTTGAATTTCCAAACAAAAAAGATAAATTTTTGACCAAATAGTTGAATTTCAAAATAAAAAGATCAATTTTCTACCATAAATGGAAAAGTAAAATTTCTAGTTTAAAAAATTAATATAATTTGTTTAATTTTTAACAATAAAATTGAATTATATCAATCCACAATATCGAATTGCCTGTCCAAATAGACCAATGTT
>CAKNWU010201821.1:0-11294 GCA_932072015.1 Andricus quercustozae | reverse complement strand
GGACAAAAATTTGCTATACAGAGTAAATATGACAAAATTTTAAAAACAAAACAATTTTGAACAATTTTAAATTTGTTTTACTACAGCTACACCTATTTGAAACGAGCTAGAAAGGGACGATTCAAGACGACAGAACAGACCTGGAGATTTAATTACAGAAATTTTTTACAACCAACTGATTTAACAGGCAGTGGAAGAAAATGATTATTTAAATTTTTCAATAAACCGGGTGGCCGTTTTAATGGAAGAAACGAATTCCCGGTTTTCGCCCGGTTTGCAAATTTGTTTACGGTTAATGAAATTAGAACATTCTTAAAGCTGAAAGTGTTTTCATTTGAAGTTATAAAAACTGAACTGTTATTGTAAGCACTCAAAGTTGAACTCTTTTCGAATTTTGAACTTTTAAAATTGAACCTTGAAAAATATTTAATTCAAATGCTCAATAATTCAAACGTATAAAATGGAAGCTTTTAACACTTCTTAATTGAACAATTTTACATTAAGTGCCGTTAAACTGCAACATTTTTAATTTAATTTTTTATAAATTGAACAGTTCAATTTTAAACATCATTAATTAATTTTAAACGCTTTTAATTGTTTAAGTCTTCAAAACTACATTTAAAAATCTTTAAATTGAGATTGTACGCTTAAAAAGGATGACCTGAAATAGGAAATTTTTAAAGTAAAAGATTTTACAATTAGGCATTGGAAACTGAATAAAATATCATGTGAAATGAAATTCGTAATATTTCAAGTGATTGTATAGATTTTTTTTAAATTTATAAAATTCACGTCCAAAAAATAAATTCTGTGTCGCTTCCCGGGTTTACCCGATCTTAAAAAGTTCTTGGTCGTTTCTTAGTTTGTCACATTTCACGGTCCATAGACCACACTGCTAAGCAGTGTAAAATGATATAGTATGGTAATAAAGATTGACGAAATATGAGAATGTAAGATTTTTTACATTTTAATTTCATCACAAAAATTTAGCCCAAAATTATTATTAATTTGCAATTAGTTAATAAATAGTTCATTATTTTTTAGTATTAAGTAATATATTCACATTTCAATTGCATTAGCTTATTCGAATCAGCAACGATATAATCAGTAAAAAAAATTTATTACTTTTAATGCTCAAACTCATCTTCAAACATCCGCTTTTGATGATACGCTAGGTTTTGTACATTTTCTAAGACTGATCCGCATTTGAACTCCGGATCCAAATGTAGACCAAAATCATACCTTGACAAAAAATATTCTCAAGCTAATAATATTTTGATGCTAATAGTTTTTTGAAATACAAAAAGTCATATTTTGTATGCTAAACGATTAACCTAACATTTTTTACAAAATAAACTAATTTTTTATTCTAATTGTGTTTTTAAACGCCCTGTTTTTAAAAACTGATCCACATTTGGTTCCTTTGCCCAATATTCGTTCCTCCGTGATATCAAATCCAAGTTAAGATATGAGATTCAAAAAATCTCTACAATTCTGCAATTATTGCATGGATAAAATCATTACATTTATCTTGTGATATAATTTGTACATTAAACTAGAAAGTAATACGTGGATTCGTCATTGCGATCAATTACCCTACCAGGAAGTAGAAGAATTTTCTGAATATCTGACCGGCATTTTAAATAAAAAATAAGACATTGGATTGCTGTAACAAGGAAGCTCCTGTTACGAGAAAATGGACTTACTTTTTCTCTTTTGATGATCCAGTTGGTTGCAACACTATTCAACTACGATTATTCACTTTCACACAGTAGAATTTTGTCTGCCCTCTCGTTGTTCCAGTTTATCTAGTTTTATTCAATAAGACACTTTCTTAAAGAAAACAAGAAACTCTTGTTATCATATCAACAATCAAAATTGATACCAGTTGTTCCAAATTGAGGAAATGAAAAATAAAAGTCACTTCCTAGGATGATAGTTTTCCTCGCGCACTTTTTAAATGTCACTCTTCACTCTGTTAAATACACGGTTTTACTAATTTTTAATTTTATTTGTCAAGTAATTATTTATTTATATGTCCTTTTTATGAAATTGTTAATATTAAAAATGTTTATTATATTTAAATCACATATTTCCCGAAACTGTTTTTGATTTTAACGGACACGCTCTGTTCGTATCGATAAAGGAGGGTGCGTAAAAATGAAGCGATTCACGCTTCGTTCCTCGGATATAAATCCTTTGCTGCGGCTACGTCATTAGTTGATCAAAAAACGATCTCACACTGACTCGGGAGGCCGGCTACACATCAAGCATGAATACATAAACCTGTAAATTCATTTTTTGCATCCCTCATTTCTTGAATTGCAATGTGTCTAGAATTCCGCTATGACAAATTTTTATTTTTATCTAGCATATCCATTTATTAAGAAACAAACTTTTGCAAATGAAATGAAACTATGTGGATAAGTGGCACATCATAAGCCTGAAAAAGTATAATTAATTTAAATTCGGTTCAGTGTTGGGTATGTTACTTTTTTCTGAGGAACTAGTAAAAGTTCAATTGAAATATTGCAAAATAGTTCATTCTTAAATATTTCAAGAATAGTTTTTATTTATAATTATTTACGCAAAAAATAATAAATGATAATAAATAATTAATAAAAACTTAGTTAACCGAATCCATTTCAAAGCAGGCAGTTTCTGCACTTGAAGACGTAGAATCTCTCAGGAAGAAAATATATTATTTTTTAGAAGAAATTAGGCGACATGTATTTTTCTGATTTTCAAAAATAAAAATTTACTTACCAAGTTCTGCGTGTTTAAATGTTGTGCTTTGTTTGAAAAAAGATTTTTTTAAACTTCTATAACCTATATTTTTACCAATTTCTTGTCTAATTTGCACTTTCATAAGGAACACATCTTGTAAGTTTTATGTCGGCTAAATAACTTTTATGGCCAGGAGAATTTTTTTTCATAAAATCGAATTACCTAATTTTTCTCGCAAACAAAGAAAAAAGCGAAAAAACATTAAAATGGAAGTTTGCACGTCTACAAAAGTACTACGAAAAATACCTCTCTCGCTCCTTTAAGATATATCTTTCATCGGTTACAAGAAAAATTCCAAAATTAAATTTTTAGGAAAAAAAATTCTCCGGGCCTCAAAAATAATTAAACCCGAATAAAGGTGATATGATATCTTCGTTATATAAGCAGAAGCTTAAAAAAATGTACGGAAAAATAAAAAAGGTGGGGTTTTGCAGAAAATATCTCTTATTTTTTGGCTTAAAATTTGAAAACAAGAAAAAAATATTTTCTGGAAAACACCACCTTTTTTATTGTTTCCAATATGTTTTAGAAGTTTCTGCTAATAGAAAGAAAGGCATCCTATCAGTTTTATGCGAGCCAAATAATTTTTAAGTCTGAAGAATTTTTAGGTAACAATATAATTTTTTAATTTTTCTCTTGAACGATGCAAGATATCGTAAAAAAGCAAGAGGTATTCATTATATAACATATTTTAGACTTGCAAACATTTTTCCGTATCTGGCGTTGCTTCGGAGAAAAATGAGAGAATTCGATTTTATGAAAAAAATGTTTTCCTGGTTACAAATGTTACTTAGCCCGCATAAAACTTCCGAAAAGTCTACCTTATTACAAAAAAATTGGCAAAAAATATAAGTGTGGGTTTGTTGAGAAACTCGACTTTTAATATTTTCAGGAAAGCCTGGGTTCAGGAAAGCCTGGGAAAGCCAGGAAAAAAAGGGTTCAAAATTAACAAAACGGCGGCCGTTTTGTTAATTTTGAAGCCTTTTTTGCAGATTTTGAAAAAAGATGATGAACACTTTGTTAGAATCATAAAGAATACAATAAAAATCTCAATTAGGAAGAAAAATGTGAAAATTACGAAATTTCTTCCTCTTCCACTCAATAAAAATTTTAAAAATACAAAATAAAATGTTCCTCTTCCTATTCAGAAACAGATTGAAAATAAAAAAATCTTCCCTATCATTCTAAGAAAAATGTTGAAAATAAATAATCTTGTCTACTTCAACACAACGGAAATATTAATTAAAATATTTAAAATAAAAAGCTCCTTTCCAGTTGTAAAAAAAATAATAAAATCCAAAATATCCTCCATTCCATCTCAATAAATTGTTCGATTTTCGTGCATGCATTTACTGATAGTATATAATAATCTACGATTCATTCATTTTCGCTCGTAATTCCTATGTTTTTGTCTCGCAACTTTTTCTAACATGTGAATGTGACAGGTTATTAATATACGTCAGTTTGATGTCTTGTAAAATTGTCTTCAACATAAGCTGTTTCCTTTGTATTAAAATGCTTTATCCTCGATTTTCAGCTTATTAGTTTTGAATTTTAGATTGAAATGAGTGAATTTTAAAAATTAGGCCGAAATATTTGAAAATTAATTATTTTTAGTGACTTAGTTTCAAGACCTTAAATTATGAGTGCTTCAAAATAGTTGGAAATTGTTTAATTTTGAACGCTTCAAGTTTAAATTGATTACTTTTTAAAGTTTCCAATTAGAAATAATTTTCAAAGTTTTTTTGAATATTTAAACTTTAAAGGTTCACAATATTCTAAACTCTTCAATATTAAACGGTGAGTATGAGAGTGTTTCTTCTTTGGACTGAAATCTCATTTTTTAGTAAAAAAATGTTTCCAATCGCTTTGAATGTTACTTGATACTACATCATATGATATTTATTAATAATATTAACATATCTTCTATTTAATTTTCAATTTTCAATGCAATATCTGAAAATTGTTCGATATTTGGTTGAAGATTTAAAAAAATGAATAACTTAAAATTGAAAAATATTTGATTGGAAAATTTCTAGAATGAATAAAAATTCCAAATGAAGTGTTAAAAATTAAAGGAAGTGGCTTCACGTATCGAAAAAACGGGCTATGGGTACCGAAATTTCGGTACCGGTCGCTACGGCCAAAATTAAACAATTCGAAATTAAAAAGTTAAAAAATGTGCTGTTTGAATTCAAAATAGTGAAAAAAAGAACTACCTAAAATTGATACCTAAGTAATTTAATGATTTGTTTAATTTTATATGGATACAATTTTAGATTTCTGAATTTACATGTTGAACTCTTCATTTTCAATTGATTCCTTTCATAAATTTTAGTTTTGCAATTCAAATTAAAAAGGTTTGAGTATAAAAAAGTTCAATTATCAAAGTTTATTCGCTTGTAATTAAAAAGTATTTAATTTTTACAGTTTTAAATTTGTAATCAGTGAATTTCGAACGATTTTATTTAGAAATAGTACAATTTCTTTCAATTATACATAATCCAATTTTCAAAATTCTAATAAGAATCTGTAATGATTTAATTTCGAGATTCTTTAATTCAGAATAAAATTGTTCATTTTGAACGCTTTCTTACGGCCTTTTCGAGCCGATATAGAGAACCACTGTAAGGCATCAATTTGTCGAACGTGCCATCTCTCAATTTACCTTTCGGAAAATTGAGAGGTGGCCTGAGTGACGAATTGCTGTCTTCAAGTGCTTACATCAACGAGCTTGCTAACACCCTCCGATGACTCATGCCTGTCATCGCTGCTTTCTTTTCTCGCACGTGTCCTCAAAATTCTTCAAGGCATGTGACGAGTGGATCACGTGACCGGCTTCCTACCTTACCGACGCTTTTTTTTAGGTGTAAACTTATTTTCACACGAATAGCCACATAGAGTTGAAAATTTGGAATAATAAATAAGAAGCACTAAGAAACGCGTCTCTGGTCCTAAATTTTTATAATTATGAAAAGAGCAAAAAAAAATTATTCACAAAAAAACTTTTTTCATAATTATAAAAATTTAGGACCAGAGCCGCGTTTCTTAGTGCTTCTTATTTATTATCCCAAATTTTCCACTTGGTGTGGCTATTCGTGTGAAAATAAGTTTACAAATAAAAAAAGTGTCGGTAAAGTGGGGAGCCGGTCACGTGACCCAATCGTCACATGGCCTTAAAGTCACGTAGCCGACGCGTGACCACCGGCTGGCCAGAGTCTCTTTCTTCTTCCCTCCCATGCGCGCATATCATTGTCCCTTTCTTTCTCTCTCTTTCCTCTTCTCTCTATAGTGCGACTCTCTCCAGCCAGGGAACTCAACCGGTAGCGACGTTGGTGTTAGTGATAGTTTCATTAAAGGCATTTTTACGCATATAAAATTTTTTTTAAACATTGAAGTAAATTAAAATAAAATTGGAAAGTAAAGTAAAATTAAATCTGTAATATAAATTAACCAAGATCAAGCGAGAGGACGGCATTAGATCGACAGTAAATTAAGAGGGAAAATAAGTTTACCTTAGAATAATTTATAAGCATATAAAACGGGGCGGCTTTCCCAGATTTCGGTTAATGGATAAACTCGGACGGCGAATTTCCGTTTCTCGAGAATTTTATAAATTAATTAAGTGGTAAACAACTTAATTAGATTGTAAAAGAATAAACGAGAGATGAGAAATAACCTTTCGGTTTAGTTACAATAGGAAAATAAATTATTTTTAATTAGGTTTTATACTTTTACAGCCAATAGAATTAATAAATTGATATATGTGTACATATGAAAATATGTACACATATATCAATGTCCATATATCTTTAATTGTAAGTTATTCCACGCATACAGTCTCTTCACCAGATAAATGGGTTTTTCTTCCTTTAGGTTCAATCTTTACAGGTAAATTTAATTTAAGCACGCTACGATGATTCAGGACTGAATAATAATTATTGTTTTTAAAGCTTAATTAAAGATGGAAGATTTTAGATTAAAATGGCGTGAGCGCGCGAGGTAGAAAAAGGGAGCACGGAGGACGGTGTCCCCACCGCTCCGTTGCGATCCAATTACCGGGGTCGGGCCAATCAGCGGGCCAGCAGCCGTTCCCTCTTCCACCTAGAGCTCTCGCGCCGGGCTACCTGCGTGCAGTCAGCGACTGGCAGAGTCAGTCGTCTACGAGTTTCAGCCAGGGGAAGCAGCATCCGCTCTGCTCTCCTGATATAAACGAATTGGAAAATTCAAAAATATACCAAGTGTTCTCTTTCTCTCTTACCTACGACTAGGAAGTGACAGACGCCTTTCCTCTCTACATCTCGTGTTTCGTGCTTAGTGTTCGGGTCAAGCAGTGAGTTTTCGGTGCACTGTATTTAAACATAGTAATTTCGCGTCTCTACTTGTGATTAAATTCGTGTCCGAATCACGGGTGAATTCCGTATTTTATTTGTTTACATTAGCTTACCTTGCGCATTATGTCAGCCCATTTGGCTGAGTCCCGTGAGCTGGGTTTCGCGTTCGTTTTGTGTTAAGTAAAAATAGGTGTTTCGGTCGCATTTTCTCTCTGGAGTTTTTTTTTTCTTTTTAATTGTATATCATTAAGCTATTTCCCTATCGGCGAGCCTCTAGGGGTAAGCGTTACACTACCCGATTCGGGTAGTGTTTTTTAGGTGGATAGTTTCTTGTAGTAAATAACTACAAGTGTGGGCTCACCACACCCACAACCACCAACAGCAACGCAGTAGTATCAGACGGTCAACCATCCAAGTACTAACCGCGCTCAACACTGCTTAACTTCAGTGATCTAACGGGAACTGGTGTTTCCAGCGTTGTATGGCTGTTAATTAACCGCTTTAAATTCTATTTCTCCGTAAGTGTTCGGGTTTGAGCTAAAGTCACGTGTTCGTTCTTTTGTTTCTTCTGTAATTTATTATACCTAGCGCATGGTGTCAGGCCCTTCTGGCAGAGTCCCGTGCTCTGGGTTCCGCGTCTGTTCCGTAAACTTTGCGTCCGGTGTTAGGCCTTCTGCTGAGGCCCGTGCTGTGAGTTCCGCGTTCGTTCCATAAAACTTGCGCACGGCTTCAGGCCTTGGCTGTGTCCCGTGCTCTGGGTTCCGCGTTTACGATCATATAAACCTTGCGCACGGCGTCAGGTTTCTGCTGAGTCCCGTGCTCTGGGTTCAGCGATTCGCGTCGGAAACAAAAACAAACAAAACATTTCCGGACAATAATAATTTCGTTCTAGTGTACCTTGCGCAGGCCGTCAGGCATTGCCAAGTCCCGTTGCTCTGGGTTCATAAACCATTAGTCGCGTTTCCTTTCATCATGATAAATTTCGATTAAATGAAGGTTGGAAACGTACATATGTCCAGAGGAGGCAAAAAACGTAAGCATCCCTGCCTCCACGTTCTCCTCCGTGGGCAGCTCCGTGGGCTCGAAAGAAGCTGATCCTCGACGACTGGAACAAATCAGAGAAGCTCTCTCTTCACGAGCGTTGCGCCTCCCCTCCTTCTTCAGGGAGACCCGTACATTTTTCCCGTCGCCAAGTGTCGCTTCGATAAACGGGGTTGATTTAGAACGCGCTCGACCAGTCGCGTCGTCCACACCGTAACATCCAGGGTATCAGTCCATCACAGAGGAAGTACCATTACCGTGCGGCCTAGTTGCTCCTCCCGCAGAGGATCTACCGCTACCGTTCTCTTCGCGTAAGTTGCATCTTCAACCTCAAACCCTGGGAACACTCTAGCTTCGGTTGGTACACCCACACCTTTACAGCGTCACAGGACCATGCACACTTTGGCCGACCTACCGGAGTACCACAATTTTCTCGTGCCGCTACCCCGGAAATAAATAATCAGACCAGTGAAGGCAACACTCTCTTTCTCGCCGCCGACAGTTCACCTGAATCTTTTTCTCCGTCGCTACTGAATTCTCCGCCGATCAAACGGGCCAAACTCTCGAAGGATTTAACCTTCCCGCGCCAGAATCTCGGTTTTTAACTAACTTCTTCATTAACTCCCGACAAGGCGAACTTCTCGCCGCTAATAACGTTTGACAACGCGAGTTGTGCACGGTGCTACCTCCTTCAGGTAGCACTGGTACTTTCTACATTAGCCCCAAGCTTAGAGCCCTGACCATCTGCAAAAAGAGTTTCGCCAACTCGTGCAACAGCACGCACCCTTGTTCCATGTAAGCGGACGATTTAAGCAAAGCCTTGAGCATGAAATCCAGCTCAAGGATGGTCAACCCTTCCACGAAGCACCTCGAAGATACTCGGACCGTCGCCTGAACAGTATGACGGGGTACATGCTCCCCAATGCCTACCCCGGATCCACGAGACCTTAAAGGATCTGGGTACAACGAAGATATTTTCAACCCTCGACTTCTAAAGCGGGTACTGGAAAGTACCCATGGCACCACTATCCCGCCAGTTCACCGCGTTTTCCACGCCAGGAGGCGGCCCATTCAGGTTTCGGGTGATACCGTTCGGGCTCAAGAACGCACCCGGAACTTTCCAGAACCTAATGAGGCAGGGTCTCTCTGAGCAATGGGGCATATTCGCCATTGCTTACCTCGACGGCATCGTCATATATTCGCGCGATTGGGACGAGCACCTGCTTCATCTGGCACGCGCCTTACCCTGGCCACATTATTAGCCCAGAGGGAAACTCGGCGCAAACTGGGCACATAGAGGCAATTAAAAACGCCTCTCCATCCCGCACCCGCAAAGAAATGCGTTCCTTCCTTGGTATGTGCAATTGGGTCAAGGAATACATTCCTAACTCATCGTTGATTCTTGCCCCCTTGTCTAACCTACTGTCCACAAAATGGCCCTACAAGATAACTCCCAGGGCTTTCGTCCATTTCGAAGCCGCCAAGGCCGCCTTCTAGCGACCAGTGACCCTTAGTCGTCGAGACTCGGAACTGAGGTTCATTCTACAAACGATTGCCAGCGCCCGTGGCATGGGGGCAGTCCTCTTGCAAGAGGATACTGAACGAAAACGACACGTACTATCGTCCGCTAGTGCGAAATTCTCGGCAACGGAAGCTCGTTGCGTGGTTAGAGCGTCAAAAAGGTACACGGGACAAACTAACCCGATGGGATCTTCCTCTTCGCCGCTTCCCGCGTACAGTCGAACAACCTGGAGGAGTTCTCGCAGAGCGAGCTCGATCTAGCGCCAATGATGCCGCCCACGACTACGCCCTGTCACGCTGGAACTAAGCCGGCACAGAAAGAGGACACGGCGAGAACACGGGACGTGATTCGCTGGCGCACCCTACAAAATGAGCCACACCTCACCCAGAATGACGAGAAGTTTCTCGGCGAAATCACCTGACTAACCAGGGATGCTGGCGCTGAGACTCGAACTTCGAAAAATGGAGATTACAAGTGCCGGCCACACTGCAGGAATGCGTGGTATGGGAATACCACGACGCTGCCCTGGCAGACCACACGGGCACTGAAGAAACTACGCGGGCGATTGTGAACATTTTGTTTCGCCCGGAATGAGACGGGAGATCCGAAGATATGTAGCTGGTTGCCACCTCTGCATATGCTGCAAACCGGTGCGTGACCGGCAGCCGGATAACCAGCGACCTCGACCAGCGCGCAGAGCATGGGATACGGTGGCCGTCGAACCAGTGGGCCCGTATCCCCGCACGACGCAAGGAAATAATTTTAGCCTCGTAGTCACCGACTTGTTTAGCCGTTGGGTGAAAGTCTTCCCCCTTCGAGCGTCCGACGCACCACGATTAATAAAAAAAAATCGAGAACGAGCTCTGCAGCTGTTATGGGTACCCACGGAGGTTACTCATCGACAACGACCCTCAATTCACCGGACATTACTGGGCCGAGTTGTGGACCACGCCGGTCTACCATCCACGCTCCAAACGCACCGAATGTCGCAACCAGGAGGTTAAAAAGGGACTAGGACTCCGTCTCCACCAAGTAATTCAACGGAGAAGAGACACTCATTTGCTATATCTCCTTTTCGGTTTGAGACGTCGAACTAATGCCGTCACTGACTTTACCCCCAGCTCCCTCCTCATTGGGAGGACGATTCGCCGGCCAGGATAATGGAAGTTCGCCGATGGCAAAAATGCCGGCGAACTGGCCGAAGCGCAGCGGACCCGGAAAAACGAAGCCCGTACACGACAGGCCGCTTACCAAGCTAGGTACGCGACAGCAAACGAGAGACCTCGGTACTACCTCGGTGATTTGGTGTATGTACTGTAACCAGGTTTTCCAAGTTCCTCGTGTGCTCAACCTAGCTATATGCAATGGCTGCCACTTACCTTTCAGCTGCAACCCACGAAGCTCGTTATTTTTCTTCAGGCGCCATATAGGTTTCCCTATCCGAGCCCGCTGGCTCCGGTCCTGTCGCAACTGCTAGGTTAACTATCTCACTCGCTGTCTAGCACGAGAAGAGGGGTGGAATCGATTGAGTGAGAGATAATTCGTTTAATTGAGTGACTGTTGGCAAACTTACCACAATTCCTTTAAAAAAAATCACAATAAAAAAAAAA
>CAKNWU010201790.1:0-10718 GCA_932072015.1 Andricus quercustozae | reverse complement strand
TTTTCTTTGGTTCAAGCTGAATAAATATCTGGTTCGATATATTCAACTTTTTTTAAAATATGTGCATATGACTCAATCAACAAAAAAGCCTGTTTTTGCACATTTTCAACAAAAAAATATTACTGCGAAAAAAGTTTACTTTTAAATTTCGTAATTTTTTTTTATTATTGTTCACTAGTAAAAGCTGTAAATATAATAAGTGTCATAATTTTTGAACCAATAGAAAATATTTTGAATTTGAAATCGTTAAATTTTACTGAATTAAATTTTTTTTCACTTTTGTCGAATGCCAACCCACAAGTTTGTTTTTCCTCAGCTCCAACGATTTGATTTGTTTTAGTATTTTCACTCCGCCGTACTCTTCAGTGCTCCTAAACTCAAATTAAAAAATGCTGAAGTTAGAATATTTAACATTGCAGTTGATGAATTTGGAATATTCCATTTTTTAATTAGGTAGGTATATAAAGTGTTCAACTTCTAAAACTTACTTAAAAAGTACCACATATTTTGTAAAGTTATTGGCACCTTATTTATTCAAAAATAATTTATTTAAGTGCTATAATTGCTTTAATTATTATTCAATAATGGGTACACTTAATAATTTCAGAGACTTTTCCTAAGTATGAATGATTTTGAAGAAACGAAGTCAAGTTTTCAATTCTAAGTCTTCCAAATTGAAGAAACGTCGAAAGTAAATCATTAAAATAAAAGAATTTGAATTGTGAATTTTTAAAATTAAAAACTCTCCAATTTAAAGATATGTAAATAAAAATTATTCAATTTGAATGATTTTTAAGATCAAAAGTCAAGTTTTCAATTCTAAATGTTTCAAATTAAAGAAATTTTGAACGTAAATCATCAAAATTACGAATAATTTCTTTATTTTGGATTTAAAAAATTAAAAACTCTTCTATTTTAAAGATGGATAAATCGATATTCTTAAATTTGGATGATTTTGAAGATCAAAAGTCAAGTTTTCAATTCTAAATGT
Organism: Andricus quercustozae; assembly: GCA_932072015.1. Lineage (NCBI taxonomy): Eukaryota > Metazoa > Arthropoda > Insecta > Hymenoptera > Cynipidae > Andricus > Andricus quercustozae. The sequence continues at coordinate 9,727 of CAKNWU010201790.1, read as the reverse complement.
TTCAAATTGAAGAAATTTCGAAAGTGAATCATTAAAATTACAGAATTTTAAATTGTAAATTTTCAAAATTAAAAACTCTTTAATTTAAAAATGTGTAAATAAAAATTATTAAATTTGAATGATTTTTAAGATCTAAAGTCAAGTTTTCAATTCTAAATCTGGCAAATTCACGACATTTCGAATTTAAATCATCAAAATTACTAATTTTTTTATTGGTAATTCAAAAAATTAAAAACTTTTCCAGTTTGAAGACGCATAAATAAAAATTCTTAAATTTAAGTGATTTTGAAGATCAAAAGTCAAGTTTTTAATTTCAAATTGAAGAAATTGGAATGTAAATCATTAAAATTACAGAATTTTTAATTGTAAACTTTCAAAATTAAAAATCCATTAATTCTACAAATGAATAAATAAAAATTCTTGAATTTGGATGATTTTGAAGATCAAATGTAAAGTTTTTAATTCTAAATCGTCCAAATTGAAGAAATTTCGAATGGAAATCATCAAAATGACTAATTTTTTATTGTATACTCAAAAAATTTGAAACTGTTATTTTAAAGATATCACGTGATTCAAATATTGTATTTTAAAATATCGCATATTTAATGAGAAAAGGGGAAAAAGGGGAAATTTTTCGAGAATAGGGAAAAAAAGGAGAATTTCATGAAAAAAGGGGAAACTAAGAAAAAAAGGGGAAGACTGTGCACCCTGCGTTATGAATATTCCATTTGTTTGTTACATTCATGTTTATATTCTTAGGAGACAGGGTATGTAATGTTGAAGATACAAAAGATTCAGAGGACCTGGTTATCACATTTGTAGACAAAAATTTTAGATCTGATAAAGTGCACAAAAAACGTTATAAGAAGAAAGCAAGTTCCGAAGAATATAGACCTGGTATTTTAAACATAATTCTATTACAATTTACATTTTAAGTTAAACAATAATGAATAACCAAGTAATAATTAAGCTTTTGATGTTTTAGAAACGGAAGATTCAGAGGAACTGGATATATCATCTGAAGAAACGAATTCGACTCTCGATAAAATTCACGTAACACACACTAAAAAGAAACGAAAAACTTATCCAGGTTTTGATGTTCCAAGTTTAGAAACACAAGATTCAGAGGAAATAAATTTCAATTCTGGACACGCAACTTCTAGACCCGATAAAGTGCACAACGAAGATGCTAAGAAGAAAGCAAAAGCACCTTCAGGCTTTCAGGATTCAAGTTTGAAAACAATTAAATCTGGTATTTAAAAAATCATTCAATTGAAATTTCCACTCCAAATTAAACATTTCATTTATGACAACATTTTTTTACAGGTTACTCCGGAAAGGCATATTTGATCAAAAAGTCGATAATTACACCAAAAGCTTCACAAGGTTCAATCACAATAAACGAGACACTACAACCAAGTTCTAACCGCGATTCTTCACTAAACCGACGCAAAATTTTTCAAAAAAGTGAAGAAGCAGGTAAAATAAAAAAAAAATATAAATCCATTTACAAATATTGTATACATTTTCCTTTTGATTTGCTCTACACTCTACATAATATGAAACAGAAGTCGTCTTTCAATTTCGCTTCATTTTGTTTTTGGCAATGAGACGAAACCATATTTTTTGGGAATTTAGATTCACCGCAGGGAATAAACTAAAATTCTTTTGCTCAGATAATTTATATAAACACACTGAGGAAAATGGTTCATACCGTTATAATGTTGTAAGGTTAACTATGGGACAGCGATCTTAGATAACAATCTGAATTTCGAACCGTATAATCTGGATGTTAATTTTTTAAATCCTGGATTATAAAACTCATAATCTAGATTATACGGTTTAACATCCAGATTGTATGGTTTAATATCTATGGTATGGTTCAACTTATCTTGTGTAATATTCATTATTTAGAATAAAAACGCCCATAATTTTTAATTTAACTCAATCGGGACCTGATAGGGTGCCGACTTAGCACTAACCCGACACACCGATCGGGCTAACAAGTTCGGCCCAGACTGGTCCGTGCGTTTCATCAAGGGTCTGATCCGACCTGGCATCCCGATCTGGGCCTCATTTGTCAAGATCGGGCCCCGATCGGGGCCACGGCAAAATTTGTGCGAGGGTCTAAACAATTTTTTTTAAATCTTAGAAAATTAGGAGTGCATTATCTCACCCAGAGAAACAAACTGTCGCGATACGGCCGCCGAAAAATAAAAAAATAATTTTTTGAACCACCCTACTGCAGAGGTTAACAGAGGAAACATTTATGAGCTTGTAATACAAAAATAAATTTTGTTTTTAATTTTGAAGTCAGGGATTTAAAAGTTACAAAATCAAAATCTACGAATCTATAGCGATTACAAATATATAAAATTTGCCTTCATAAGTTCAAAATACATCATGTTTTGTAATTATCTCATAAACTATACGCATTGTCAATGGTTACGGACTTTTCCCTAACTCTTACCCCTTTTCCAGCTCGATCAGGGCTAAATTTACGAAAATTCCGTTACCATAGACAGTGCCTAAACTAGACGAGATGCATAAAAACCGGTAGCACTTTTAGATTCACTGTCCGGACATTACTGTAGATAAATAACTGAATAAATTGTCACAAATAAATACGTGCATTTAAATAAATTAAAAAAAAATGTTAGTGTCAAAAGGAATTTGTTTCATGGATCAAATCTTTCTTAACTGCCTTTCATGATTTGAAATCCTCAAGGTTGGAGCGGCATAAATTAAAACATAAAAAAGGACTCAAATTACTGAGGCAAACTCTGGAGACGAAATCACCAAAATAGAGACTGATAATTCACTAAAATTCATCAGACCCGGCCTGAAATTTTCGTCTGAGGTATATTCCTGAGATTTCCTTTCGGTAGAGTGTGTTTGAATAATTCTGACTTTTCTTCACTCCTTCGACAACATCTACGGATCTTTGTTAAAAAGTATACAAGACCTTTAAATGAATTTGGCCTACTCTAGACTGACAGATTAGTCAAGTAAAATTTCAACAACTTCTTTTTCGTGTATATAAGTCATTGCTGATGTTCAAAAAATTATGTTGCGAAAAATGTTACATTTCTCATACTTAGAGAAGAAATATTTTGAATAAATAAAAGCATACAAATTCGCGGAGGTAAGGTAGGTTTCTTCCAATTGGGGTTGGGGAAATCTAATTGTAAAAGTTCAGGAATTATTTTTTCTTGAAGGTTTTCTTAATATCTAACATAAGCTCAAGGAATGCATTAGAGAACGTACTTTTACTTTTTCTTTCAGAAAACAAACGAACTATTTCAATATTTTATATTGCAATTGTATTTAAAAAATTAATACTTTTAGGTAAGATGTTTAATTGTTTATTAATTTTATGGAAAGTAATTGCATAAAAAACGAAAAGGAAGTGAATGAGTTCAAATGTACGTATTCATTTACCGATTTCGCCAATTTTCGCTTAACTCGATGGTATCCTTTTTTATTTCAGTTCAAGGCTTAGGACCTTATGAAGACTGCGTAACTACACTGTAGTCCTGTTTTATCCGTTTCGTATAGATCAGACAAGGTAGTGCAAGGGGGCGAGAGAGAGAGGCGCTTGAAAGGTCAGCGGTCTTGCGATGTTTACGGCTCGGCACTATAAGAAGCCACGAGCAAGAAGTAGAAGAAAAACGGTTTAGAGAGTCCCGATTCATCATCAAAGCCATTGCGGGTACCCCCGACACGGCTGATAAAGCGGGACTACAGTGTATGTGAGTGCGAGAGAAAGACTTAGTTATAGGAGTAACTTTAGCACAGGCAATATCTCGTGCTGTGAGTGCGGTTCATACGATAATCTGAAAGACCTTCGTATTTTCCGAGAAAAAAATAATATTTTAAACATATAAGTGCAACTTATTGCTCATTGACACTACATAGGCTCTAGATTTTACCATTGTGTATAGAAAGGATTAGAAAAATTCATATATTTTTAATAGATTTTTGGTAATTTATTGTGAGGGAGTAACATCCATTGAAAGTTGAGTATTCTAAAATGACCTAAGATAATGGTACTTTCACACATCAGGAAATAATTGCTAATCGACTGAAAATTTCAAGACTCACTATCAATATGGGGAAAATCTTCATCTGGAACATGTACTTTGTATCATATTTTTAGAATTTTTTTCTGCTGAGTTTTTCACTATAATCTATACAAAAATTGAAATATCAACATTTTTTAGATAGATAGCAGTCGCTTCTTCTAAGTTTGGACCGTCTTAGGAGCGACTCTACCAATCTCCCTAATAGCACGGAACGTTCCAAGAACATTCTGGGAATGTTCCGTGCTATTAGGGCTGCAACACCTAACAACATTGAAATTTCCTATTTCTTAATTATCTGATTAATTATCTTTGTTCAGTGATTGGAACATCATCCACACTGTGAAATTTTCTTTGACCGTTGTTATCAATAATGATAATATATAAACTTTAAAAATTAAAAATTAAGCCTCTATCTAAATATCCGCCTCTTTTAATTACTCATGAAAATATTACTTTATCCATCATGTATTTCGTTAGTCCATGTTTTGTCCTTTCATATCAAAACACCTTGTGTTCGTTTTATTTATTAAAACTGTAGTAAAATTAATGTATCGGAGCCTCGGAATGTTGAGGATTCAATTTTAAAATGTTTTAAAGGACACTTTTTAAACTATGTTATTTATAACAAAAAAACATCTAATTTTGGTTCACTCCAAAAAAAAAAACATAAGTTTTTTCTATTGAAAAATAACAAAAAATTAAAATATCTTGGATAATTTAATTAACATCTATGTCAATTCCCTATTAGCAAGATAACTGCAGACTGGCGCCAGCTGGGCGCCAGAAAAAGAAGAATCTGCTTGCAGCCTGGCACCCGGCTGGTTCCACTTTGGCGTGCTGTTCTGGCGCCAGAGTCTGGTATAGCAGATCCTGGCCCAGACTGGTCATTATACACACCAGACAGAATTAAAATAATGTAAACTGGTACGAAATAGGTTTCTGTAATAGTTTTACACTATATTTCAGCCCTTTCTAGGAGAATATACTGCATTTAATAATATACTTAATAATATATTTAATAATATATATATAATAATATAATATATATATTTAATAATATACTACATTACATCACTACATTTCAGGCGAGACACACTGACATATTACAAACATAACCCCATGTCGTATAAGCTTATTGCATGTTTGGGGATTCTTATGAATCATTCAAATTTCCGATTGCTAGATTTTCAATTTCATTAATTAATTTCTACATGAATTACTAGTGTTTAAACTAAATACTAGAATCTGGTTCCTTTATTCACCAGATTCTGTTTATCGTCTTGTCTTATCATTTCTCCCATCAGTCTGGTCGACTAGAGGGAGCAGATGCTGAGTCAGACTCTGGCCAGACGTTGCTACTAGGGTTACGTTAACTTAGGTTATGTATTACCTTGAAGAAGGCCTGCAACAAGGTCGAAACGTACATTGGTTTTTTAAAAATAAAATTGACCAATAAAGCTTGATTCTTGACAACTGAATCCACTATTAATTTTAATGGACCGTATGACAAAAATAACACATTCAACCATTTATCTCAGGTAAATACATGTTATATAAATATTACTCCCTGTTATTTATTACTGCACTATCTACTTTTTATATAATTTTGACTTTTTGACTCACCAAATATTGTTGACTACGCTTGTTTTACTTTAAATGCTTATGTTTTTTAATTCATTTCCCAAGACTTTTACGTATTTTACAACATTGTTACTAAAATATGTATTTTTGATTTTAGTTTTTATAATATTTCTTATAATAAAAATTTTTCAACAGGCTTGAAAAGGGACCGCACATGGTTCGAAACGTTGCCTTTTTCTAAAGAAAAAGTTTCGTTTTTTTAATTTACTGACCTTCTCCGGAGACTTGCCAACACATTAACTAAAGGTCGAAACTGAAGAAAGAGATGCACTCTAATCAAAACGGATATGCTCGACATTCTGATGGAGGTTCCTACCAGTGGATCAGATTCCACTTTGGATTACAACTTTTAACATTTCTACAAAAATTCTCTTATTTTTCATCTAGATTAACTATCTTAAGAAATCAAAGAATTTTTTTCATCAGATGCCGGAAAAGTGGTATTATTCCACCACATTTAGAAAATTAGAATCGATTTGAAAATCTCAGATTTTATGATCCTCTTAATAAATCTAGAATTGATAGAATTTTAAAAACAGTTAAAATTATTATTCTCAACATTGAAATCAGGGACGCACATTGTGAAATTTTTGACATAAATCAACAACTGAGATTCCTACATGATGCAATAATTAGACATTTTCCTTTTAAAATTTTTAGTGACTTTTTTGTTTTTGAAAACATAAAATACAACAAATTATTTATAAAACATAAAACATTCTTGACGAAAAAATTCAACAATGTAAAACGAAAGAAAAACATTGGACAAAAATTGAACTGTGAAACCCCAAACTCCTGGTTTAAAAATTTAACTGAATATTTAATACCAAAGGAAGTAATTCAAATTGTTTCTCTGGGACCAGGTTTTGCTTTTAACTCTTTCAACAAACAACAATTTCCTTCACACGACTTCAAAGATTTCTAGAATTTGGTATCTGGAATCTACCTTTTGACAAACAAAATAAAATTAGAGTTCACTGCTCTCAAGCTATCCGCAAATTTTTGAATTCTCCTTTTTTAAATAAACAAAAATTTCACAAAAATTTTGATAGTCCAGCTATACAATTTATTGAAGACAATCCGGATATTATTTCCCTTAAGTCAGATAAAGGCAACACAACAGTTGCAATGAGAAAATCAGAATATATTGACAAAATGTCACAACTTTGATCAGCTCAATCCAAATTCAAGGAAGTTAAATTTGAATATACAGCCACCACTGAAAAATCGAATAATATCATAATGAACAGATGGGATCACAATTCACTAATTTCCTCTATCGATGCTAAAGAATTAAAAGCAAATTCCACTTTTATTCCTAGAGCATATGGACTGCAAAAAATTCACAAAACGGGTAACCCTCTTAGAATAATTATTTCTACCATCAATAGTCCAACATCCAAATTAGCTCAATTTCTTGCTAACATTCTTAAATTTTGAACAAATAAATCTAACTATAATGTTAAAGATAGCTGGCAGTTCGTCAATGATATAAAATCCTTTAAAATGCCCAAACAACATTTTCTTGTTTCGTTAGATGTGGTGAACTTATTTCCTTCAATTCCAATTAATCTAGCTGTACAAACTATCAAAAATAAATGGGATGAAATAGCTCCATACACTTTGATACCAAGAGATGAATTCTTAAACGAAATCGAGTTTTGTTTAAGATCTACATATTATAAATTCAACAATAAAAATTATAAACAAATGGAAGGAGTAGCCATGGGATCTCCGCTTTCTCCTATTATAGCGGACATTGTCATGAATACTCTAGAAATTGACTGTCTTTCAGCCTTAAATTTTGAAATACCATTATACAAAAGATACGTTGATGCCATTTTCATGCTCATTCCAGAATCAAAACTACATGAAGTTTTAGAAACTTTCCATTCATTTGATTCCAATCTTAAATTAACTTTTGAAAGAGAAATTAACGGCACACTTAACTTTTTAGACGCATCTGTCACCAGAACTGATAATGAATCTCTTCTCACTAACTGGTATCACAAATCCAAATGGTCTGGTAGATATCTACATTTTCTATCACAACATCCTTGGTCACAAAAGAAAGGAATTATTTTCGGACTCATTGATAGAGCTATTAAACTATCTTCCATTAAATGTAGACCACAAAATATTCAACTAATTCAAAAAACTTTAATTCAAAATGGTTACCCTATTAATCTCATTAATGGACTAAGTAAAATTAGAATCAACAATGTCTACAATCAATTGGGGAAAAAAGAACCCAACAACACAAAAGTTTCACTGTAGTTCCATATATCTCTGGAATGTCTGACAAACTTGCCACCATTTTACGTGATAATAACATAAGAGTTATATTGAGACCAATTAAATCAAACTCTAATCTTTTTCCGTCTCCTAAACACAAATTAGACACACACGACGAAACCACAATGTATATAATATCACTGCTCTTGAAAGACACATAATTGAAACTGAACATGATTTTTATTTTAAACATCCAAAAATCTTAGCTGTTGAGAAAAATCGTAATAAACGTTTAACGATTGAATCTTATTTCATTAAAAAAGAGAAAAAGTCTGTCAATCTCAGATTTGAAAACTCCAAACTTCTAAACTTTTACAGCTCTTTATGTAATGTTTAATTCTCATCATTTTACTAAATTTTAACTTATTATCATTATTTAAATATTTTAACTTTTTCTTTCATACTTCCTCTTTTCAAAAAAATATCATTCCCTGATGTCTTTAAGAGTACATACAGTCACGCTAATTATTGATGACTTTCTGAACACACGTTGTTTCATGGCGTCTAAAAAAGACGTTTTGCAAACAAACTTTTTTTCATCATTTTCAAAGAATTTTTTCTAATTCCTTTTATTTATTTTTTTTTCTCACTTAAGGCCATGTGACGAGTGGGTCACGTTTCCTGCTTCCTACCTTACCGAAACTTTTTTAATTTGTAAACTTATTTTCACACGAATAGCCACATCGAGTTGAAAATTTGGGATAATAAATAAGAAGCACTAAGAAACGCGGCTCTGGACGTAAATTTTTATAATTATGAAAACAGTTTTTTTTGTAAATAATTTTTTTTGTTGCTTTTTTCATAATCATACAAGTTCAGGATCAGAGCCGCGTTTCTTAGTGCTTCTTATTTATTATCACAAATTTTCAGCTCGATGTAGCTATTCGTGTGAAAATAAGTTTACAAATCAAAAAAGTGTCGGTAAGGTAGGAAGCCGGTGACGTGACCCACTCATCACATGGCCTTAAATATATATTTTGATGTTGACATACAATAACATTAAAATAAAAAAAATTTTAAGCTAGTAATTTTTGTCGTTATATATCTAAAAAAATATATAATGACAGGCATTATTGATGCAGAGGCTCCAGAACGTGGGAATTTTCGGCCACCACCACTTTCCCATCTGGGAGAAAACATGCGTCGGTGAGCCGTCGGCTATTAGGAGGATTGAGTTGATTTTTCTTTTGAAAAAATGACACCTTAAAGAAAGACTTCAAATACGTGTAATGAAGTCTCGAGATATTTAATGTTTATGTTTTTCAGGAATTCTTATGGAATTGTTTTAGACTATCCGATTCTACAGTTTCGTTTTTCACTACTTATGTTTTATTTTTCAACTGATTTTAAATATTGTAAAGTCAAAATAATAATAAATGATAATTATTTATAATTTAATAAATTAATCAACATTTTAACTGTATACTTACCTCAGATAATTACCTTTCTTTTCGTGCTATTTTAGGCTATAATAACAATTTTGGGGTTTTTAATAAAAAAGCAAAACGGTTATTAACTTGACCTCATATGCTTTTTTAATTTATAAAAACTTTACAAGACCTTTAATGTCTGAAAATACTTACCTCGACATTATAAAAGTTACTTTTTACAATTTTATTTTAATTGCTAAATAATTGTAATTGGAAATTAATTGTAAATAATTGTAAAATAAATTAAACAACATTTTTTTTATAAAGACATATCTC
>CAKNWU010201787.1:0-11779 GCA_932072015.1 Andricus quercustozae | reverse complement strand
TTCTTTGGCATTTTTGTCAAACCTGTCTGAGATTCAAGCCCACAGTGTCGGAGCGCTTTGAAAATAAAAGAGTTCTTATCAACTCTCATTTGGCTAAGCTTTTTTCAATTCAGCCAATGGAAGCTGAATCTTCGAGTGCTCTGAAGGAAGTTTATAATGCAACGGTTGATAACATCGAAGCTTTATCTGCCTTAGAGGAACCGGTCGACAAACGGTCATCATGGCTAGTATGTATTACTGTAGAGAAATTAAATCGTCAGTCTCGCCGCGATTGGGAAACTTCTCTTGGAAATTCCACGAATCCTCCAACGTTTGACCAATTAAAAACATTTTTACAAACCAGGATTCGGATCTTGGAAGTTTTAGATTCTACACCAAATCAGTCTAATCAGTCCTCGTCTCAGCAATCCTCAAAGTCTCAATTTCAAAAGTAAGGTTTGGAAAGTTCACAGAGTCGTCGAATTCAACAACAGCCAACGTAAACGCAATTTTAGATCAGGCAACGAAGGAACAACTGTCTAAAGAACAGTTTACGAAGAAGCCATTTCAGGAAAGGAAATGCTTTTTATGTCGTGAACAGCATCATCTAATGTCGTGTCGGGAACATTGCGTTGATCAGTCAACGTCGTTGTCTCACCAAGATTTGAGTCGAGCTTCAAACTTGAACTCCGGGCTCTTGTTCTTCCGAACTTGATTTCTAAACGCCCAGAGCATGAAATTAGTCTTGAGGAATGGCCTCGTCTCACTGGACTTTAATCAGCGGATCCGAACTTTAGTGGAAGTGCTCCGATTGATCTAATTTTAGGAGTAGATGTTTATTCAATATTAATTGAGCAGGGTCTTTCAAAGGGTCACCCGGGCTCTCCTGTAGCTCAGAATACAGTTTTAGGGTGGATTCTTTGTGGACCAACAGTTAATAACTCATCGTTGGATTCATCTACAGTTAATATGTTCCATTGCTCCAAGAGAGACGAACTTTTCTTTGACCTTCAAAAAGGTTGAAAGGATTCAGAAGTCGCACCTCCTAAGCCTTTTCGAATAGCTGAGGAAGAAGTGTGTGAAAAACATTTCGAAAAGACTCACTCTTGGACTAAAGATGGGAGATACATCGTGCGTCTTCCAATCAAGAGTGACGTCACATCGTTAGGAGATTCTTATTCACCAGCTCTTCGCATGTTACTTCATATGGAACAGCGGTTCAAGCGAGATGTTCATCTTCACGAAGCGTATTCCAAATTCATGGAAGAATACAATCAACTTCAGCATATGAAGTCGGTCAACTTCCTTGCAGATCCAACGAGCATCTCACGGTCGCTTTTCCTTCCGCATCATGGAGTTTGGCGTGAAGCTAGTTCATAGAACGAGTGTCTTCATGCAGGGCCAAAACGGCAATTAAATATTTCAGATGTGTTGCTGCAGTGGCGTTTTCACTTCATCGTCTTTTCTGCAGATGTCGAAAAATCGCCAGCTTATTCTTTGGCGCGAAAGTAAAAATGAGCCAGTTCAAGTATTTCGACTCAGCACTGTCACATATGGTCTCACTTGTGCTCCATTTCTGGCTCTTCGCACCGTTCAGCAGCTTGGTCTTGATGAAGGGGATCGATTTCCCTTGGCTGCTGAAGTGATAAAAATTGGTATCTATGTCGATGATGTCTTATCAGGAGCGGATAATTTGGAAGATGCTATTGAATTATACAAACAACTACGTGGTCATTTCACAGCGGGCGTCATGAGCTGATGCAGCGCATTCCGGAAGATCTGCATGCGTTGTCCCCAGATATATCTTGGCAATCAGAAACATCAGTTTCGATGCTTGGGTTAACTTGGCAACCCAGTACCGATTGTTTTATTTTCCAGGTTGATCTTAGGCCTATTAAAGCTGTTATCACTAAGCGCCTTGTCGTCAGCCAGTCAGCTCAATTATTTGATCCCTTAGGATGGTTGGCACCTGTTATCATCGTCGCAAAGATCTTTATCCAGGAACTCTGGAAGCTTAATTTATCCTGGGATGATCCTTTGCCTGAAGGAGTTCGCCATCGTTGGATAAAGTATTATGAAGATCTTCCTCGTATCTCCGCTGTCAGGATACCGCGGTGGGTAGGATTTCGTTCGTCGATGTGCTCCTTCGAGCTACATGGCTTCGCTGACGCTTCTGAAAAAGCATATGGTGCTGTCGTTTATTTAAAGACAATTTCCCCTAACGGAAATTGTTCTATTGGACTTATAACTTCAAAAAAACAGGTCGCTCCTGTTCAAACAGTTCCACTTCCTCGTCTAGAGTTATGTGCCTCAGTCTTGTTAGCTCGCCTCGTCGCTCACCTTCAAAATCAACTTCACTTTAATGCTACTCTACATTTGTGGTCTGATTCAATGGCCACACTTCATTGGATTTCAGCTGTACCAACAAGATGAATGACATACGTCGCGAATCGGGTCTCGGAAATCTAAACGACCGTTCCTTCAGCAACTTGGCATCATGTTCCGAGTGCAGATAATCCAGCTGACTGTGCTTCTCGCGGTTTATCAGCTTCCGAACTTTCAGTTTTCACTCTTGTGGAATGGTCCACCGTGGCTTGAAAGACAAGAAGAGTGGCCATCATCTCTACTCGGTCCTCCAGAGAACACAGTGACCAAGGAAGAACGCCGAGTTACGGTCAACGTCGCAATTTGCGTTAATGAACCTTGTGAGCTTCTGAGTCGGTATTCATATTTGGACAAATTGCTACGAGACACTGCTTGGTGTCTTCGATTCAGAGAAGCCTTGAAATGTCGTTCTATCATCCTCTCTCCGAGATTAATTGCACCAGATCTGCGAACGGCTCTCTTTTTCTGGATTCAGCGAAAACAAATTAGCTATTTTTCTACTGAAATGATCGCTCTGAAAAATAAAACACAGATTTCTAAGAGTAGCACTCTAATAAAGTTGACTCCCTTTTTCGATGGTCAACTTCTTCGTGTAGGAGGTCGCTTAAAGCATTCTCTTCTAACCTATGATGAGAAGCATACGTTGATTTTACCTCTAGAGTCTATTCTTACAACTCTCATCATCCGTGATTGTTATCTTCGCTGTCTACATGGGGGTGTCCAACTTACCCTTGGAACGCTACGACAAACTTATTGGATTCTTCGAGGTCGTATTTTGGTGCGAGCATTGATTCATCGGTGTCTTCCATGCGTCAGAAATAGAGGTAATACTCAGCAGCAGCTGACTACTCGAAGCCAAATTACTCCACCTGAACGAGCATTCATCAACACTGGAGTAGACTATGCTGGATCCATCAACGTTCGCACGTCCAAAGGACGAGGTCATCATTCCCACAAAGCCTGGATTTGCATTTTCGTTTGTTGTGCCTCCCGCTCAGTTCACCTCGAGTTGGTTTACGATTACACTGCAGAAGCCTTCATAGCTGCTTATATTCGCTTCACCTCTCGTCGTGGTCTTTGTCGAACGTTGTCTAGTGACGAAGGTACGAATTTTGTGGGAGCAGATCGTCAATTAAAGGAAATGTTTTCTGAGACATCAGCAGAGTTCGCTTCCGTCGCTACATATCTTACTTCGCATGGTACCCAGTGGATATTCAATCCTCATGCAACACCTCACTTCGGAGGTTTGTAGGAAGCTGCAGTAAAATCGACAAAATTCCACCTCCGTCGTGTCATTGGAGAAACCAAATTGCCCTTTGAAGAAATGACGACTCTGTTAACACAAATTGAGGCCTGCCTTAATTCTATGCCTCTCAGAGCTCAGTCAGATGATCCAACGGACATTTCTGCTCCTACCCCAGGACATTTTCTGATTGGAGGTCCGCTGAATGCATTTCCAGAACCATCGCTTACGGACGTTCTTCCAAATCGATTAACTCGCTGGCAGCTGATCCAGCAAATGCGTGATCATTTTTGGAAGCGCTGGTCAGCTGAATATTTGAAAGAACTTCAACCTCGATCCAAGTGGACTACTTCATCGCCATCCATACAGATTGGAGATTTAGTTCTCATTCGACATGAGAACCTTCCACCTACTCAATGGCCTATGGGTCGGGTTCTACAGCTCCATCCTGACAAGGATGGCCTTGTTCGGGTTGTCACTCTTAAGACAAAGGCTAGCACAGTTGATCGACCAATCGTTAAATTGTGTCTTCTTCCACGTTCATCTTAAGTGCAGTCATCGTGAGTGTATTTCGTCTGAGACAAAAAGCGGGCGGAGTGTTGGGAGTTGGACATTAGTTCACTGTTTTTATGAATTTTAAACTTGTGTTCTTAATTTTATTTTCTTCGTGTTCCTTTTACATTTCTTCGATATGTCCTATAATTTATTTTCTTATTCCATAATATCAAACCTTATGTCTAAGCCGGTCTTATCGTTTTCGTGCTCTCTCTGTCTTACTCATAGTCTTGTTGCTCGTTCTCCGAATTTGCTACTCTCGTTTCGTCAGTCCGCGTTCGCCAAGCAACAAGTTCTGTCTATTTTAACTGTAAAGCTTTTAATTTGTTCTTAATGAAGACCGCGCTTCCTGGCGTTATTCATTGTTAATTAAAAGTGCTGTGTTTTACAACGACTTGACCTAAACGTGCATGTCTTCCTAACAGAGTTGTTCAGTCATTTTTTAGTGTTCAAACACCGTGAATACAAAGAATTCCGTAAATTTCATGAATTTCATAAATTCCGTGAATTCCATCGAGTCCGTAAATTTTAAGAATTCCGTAGATTCCGTAGATTCCATGAATTCTATGAATTCCATGAATTCCATGAATTCCATGAATTCTATGAATTCCATGAATTCCATGAATTCTATGAATTCCATGAATTCTATGAATTCCATGAATTCCGTGAATTCCATTAATTGTATGGTTTCCTTAAATTCCATGAATTCCGTGATTTTTGTGAATTCTGTGAGTTTCATGAGTTTCCAAAATTCCCTGAATACAATGAATTTAGTCAATTCCGTCAGATCTGTGAATTTCATGATTTCCGAGAATTCCGAGAATTTCATGATACCGTGAATAACAAGAATTCCAGGAATTCCATGAATTCCGTCAATTTCGTGAATTCCGTAAATTGCACGAATACCATTGTTACGAGCGAATCTCCATTCTTTTTTTTGATAATTAATATGGCTCGAAACACTATTTCAAGCCCCATTGATTCAAAACTCAATATGAATTTCGAGGGACTCTCTGCTTGCTCGTAACCTGAGAGCTTAAGGTCAGCATGCTTACGCTGCAGTCCCAGCTCCCGGGGACTGATAGCGAGCCAACTTGCAAATGACGAGAGTAATGACCTGAGAGAATGATTTTAATGAAGGATTAAAATTATTCTCTGATGAGAACATGCTTTTTATTTTATTTTTACACAGGTATTTAAATTTTGTTTCCTCTTCCCCGAACCACTCAATAACATGAGGGTGGATTGAGGAAGGGAATTGTATGAATGAACGAAATGATTAGTGTGCACCTGGGCCTAGGTAAAAGAGAGAATGAAATACTGTACCTAGAATATAAGATCAAAAGATAAAAGCAAATAGAATTAAGGGAAGGGAAAATTAATTCTAAGGGATCAGCTTCGAGGACCTAAATTAAAAACATGTAACAGAACCTGAAAAGAACGAGGGTATAGTTGCACTCGCTCTGCGGCCACACACGCACATACGCAAGGCACCTATTCCATCTCTATTTCCAACGTTCTAAAACATCGCCGTCGCATTCTTTTTATGTAGCTACGCTGCCGCGACGATTGCAAGCCTCCGCACTCCACACGCTGTCTCCTCTCCCACTCTCTGTCTCTCCACGCCATTCTTGCATAAGTCCGTCTCGCTTTCGCCTTTACATACTTCCCATCGTAGCCGGACAGTACGAGCGCGAGGGACATACCAAAACAATACCACGTGCTCGCTCAGCAAAAACTTGTAACGCCAAAATGCTCGTTTACTCTTTTTGATAAAAGGGTTGGAATTAATACATACTCATATTCAAGTTGAAAATTCCAACCTGCATCAATTTCGATGCAAATTGAAATTAAAATTTCTTTCAGAAATATAAAGAAAGACTCGAATGCACCTCACTTCTGTAAGGTGCTGACGAGGTTCCTGTCTCACAGATGCAAAATTTCAAACGGAAGCATTTGTCAATGCAATTCTCGCACACTTGGAAATCAAGCTACCTGGCTAGTCAAATTTGCAAACGCTGCTTTGGCTCTCACGGTGTATCCCTACTTTCCTAATCCAAATTCCACAACTCCGAAAAAATCCCTACCTGAATCACATCAATTATAACCTGGCACGGGCCGGAACTACTCAGACTTTTGTCCGTGCGAACGTCGGGATCAAGGATCAACAAAAATTTCGAGACGTAATACTTAGCCCATAAGTCGCAACGCGTCCTATCCCGGTTTAGCGGGAATATATTTTTTTCGGACCGATAACGGGAGCAAGCCGCCGGGATCGATGGGTATAACTATTGAAATTGCATTCGCGATCCGGACGTAAAATTAAATCTCCACCCGACGGGAGACAGGACCGTAACGGGAACGTTAAATCATCGCATCCCATCCCGTCTTATTTGGGACTATATTTTTCCCGAACCGGTAACGAGAGTGCCGATAATATTTTCGTGTCCTATCCGGCCTGGTTAAAACCAAATTAGTTCAGCCCAGAAAATTTTACCCTGTCTCGAATCACAAAACGAGACAGAGTAATTTTCTCGCAAGGCTGCAATTCTCTTTTATGAGGAATAGAAATATTTTCTACCCCTCATAAAAGTGGATTCAGAGAAGTGGTAGGTGCTTGCGTGTTGTGTGGCTCTCGCGAGTGACCTAAAGACTAGAGTGGATTACAAATCCACGAAATCGAGATAAGGAATCTGGTAAGCTGTGTCGTTACCATTTACATTTTGTATCTCTTTCTCTTTACCTGCTGACACGTCTACCCATTGTAGAACGTGCCCTTTCTGAATCTCATTATTGTTTTTTCATATTGCCGGACTTTTAATGTTTCCTTTTAGTGTGTAAAATAAACGTGAACAATATTGCGAAATTTTGAGGTGCAAAATTTATTTCAAACTTAATGTACTTGCAAAACCCTTATTTTGAAATCTCATAATTTTCTTTTCGGGACAACAACTCTCAGTCCGAGAGTAAAGGTACCAACCCACAAAAATAAATATAGGAAGAACGAGTCTCTCGCCCTTCTTTCAGTTTTGGGGAAGCCTCCCCCAACGTATCGATACTAGGCAGCTTTTGTTTGCGGGTCTTTTGTTTTATTTTATTCAAGGATTCTAAAAATAAATTGATTTAGTTCGTACGTGACAAACTGATGGTGGCAGCGGTGGGGCCTACCCTTGCTGTTGCCCCCACTCGGCTTTTCTACTAGTTACTTTTGTTACTGGGCAGCCATAAAAATTCTTCAAATATATTTTCGCACAATAAACAAATTTTTATTTCCAATTTGATATTCTGTATTTCATGTGCGATTCACCATTTCTAATGCCATGATGTTAATAATGGAATGAACTTTTAAAGAATAATGTACTTCCAAATTAAGTCAAAAACCCATGGGCCGGGGTGTTAATGCCGGGGACCCAGCATTAACTTGCTCAGGTATTTTTAACTTGGCAGTTTTTGCGCTTTTTTCGAAAATACTGGAACATACTTTAAAGGTTCTTTTTTATTGTTTATTTAATTGGAAATGGCGTTTCTGAAGTTTACACACGGAAATAAGGCTTGAACCTTGTACTTACGCCTTAACTGGCTAGGGTGCTACCAAATCAAACTAAAAACCCATGGGCATTAACTTGCCGGGGACCCGGCATTAACTTGCCAGGTATTTTTGATTTGGCCGTATATCGGACTTTGGTTCCAGAATTATTCTCGTGCGGACCTTCACCAATTTTAATTACGGTATTGATGCTACCATATCAACAATAGGATGAACTTTTGAAAAAAAGTACTTCCAAGTTAAGTCAAAAACCCATGGGCATTAACTTGCCAGGTATGTTTGATTTGGCCGTATATCGGACTTTTCTTCCAGATTTATTCGCGTTTAAGACAGCCATCATTCCCAATTATGGTACGGTGAGAAGATACCTAATCTTCCGGGTAGCAGTAAGGCTAAAAGTAAGCCAAAGCACCGCGCAGGGATAAAATTGCGAACGAAAGATTCTGTCGCGATAAAAACTGAGGTTCGAGAATCCGAAACCGTGCCAGTCCTTTTTGTGACCCCTAGGGTCTCGAAGGAAATCGTCGAGCTCGAGGAGATCGAAACCCGAAAGTTTAACGATCACGACGAATTTTAGTCCTTCATTGAAAAACTGCTCCACCAGGCAGAGGCCCGGATTAAGCTTTCAAAACAAGCCCAATCGGGAAGCTACTAAGAATTCAGCCGGACGCAACGTGCCTGCCACCTATATTTCGTTTCTCTCTCAATTGCTTGTTTTGTTTATTATGATCAGAATTTTATAATCTAGCAGGAGAGATAGAAGTTGCATGTCATCCAACTGCGGATTATCTGTTCGTTAGAAAGAGTGGTACCGTAAAGTCTGAATTAGAAATTGTTTTCCGATTCCGACTCGGGAAGCCTCCATCTCTGTGAGCGTACGTGTAGCGATAGGCCCTGTTGCCACGTCGAGATTCAGGCGCACCACTATTTCTTTCACGAGCAGGAAGCAAAGAAAGGCCAGATTAAGAATGTTTAGTTTTGGCCCGGATATTAATCCTTAGTGAAGAGTGGTACCTCAAGGTCCGAATTGGAACTAGATTTCAATTCTTTCTCGGTGCCTCCAGCTCTGTGAGCGTACGTGTAACCACAGGCTCTGTTGCCACGTCGAGATTCAGGCGCACCACTATTCCCTTCACGGATAATCACCGCAAGGGGATCTGGACTAAAACTACTCAATTTCGGTTCGGACTATATCACCATTCGCCCGCTCTGGCCTCGAGTACCTCCTCGGCCGTCTTAGCGTCCGAAGTTTCTGACCTCGTGACCCAGAATCAAGGATCCTCAGCTAACTGACACAATTTCATTGCCTGTTATTTTTCTGAAAGTTTTACGGTTTTCTTTTTCCCAATGAATCCTTCGGAAGATACAGACCCCTCACCACGACCTCGTAAAAGAGGGAGAAGGTCCGGTGGAAAGCACAAGTCGACCTCTGAAACTCTTAGAGCAGCCATATATATCGGTCTAGTTCATCCCGTTGAAAAAGTAGTCCCCGTGTGCGCAGTTCGGCCGCCGATCCGACCCATAAACCCCGTATCTGCAGTTGCAAATTCGAACCAAACTGGGCCAATCGTGACAATCGATCTAGAGCTGGAAGAAGCCCTCCAACAAAGGAGACGTGCCTTCTTAGAAGAGAACCATCGCAATCACGCAGTGGAGTACCCAGAACGCGAATTCGCTCCCCCCGCAGAACCAATAAACGGCGACATCTCTGATGATGATACAGTCATCATGGAACCGGAGATCGAAATCCTGGATTAAGGATACCACGCAGGCCTAGGAAGTAAAAATAAAATAAAATTCCGGTGTGGCCTATTATAGTCCTCTCTTTGGATAGCTTACCACTGGGTCGCTAGCCAATGGTTGTCCTAATTACAAGTAAATCTAGCCGACCGACTTTGATGGTAATAATAATAAAACATTTCCGGTGTGGTGAACTTACGTCACCTTTCTCTTTTTTCTCTCTCTCTCTTTCTCTCTGTCTCTCTGTCTCTCTCTCTTTCTCTCTTTCTCGAAGAAGGGAAACGAGTGAATAAATGCCGCCTTTTGTGACTGAATTCGTGCCCCCTGCCGCAGGGCAACTGCCCGCTTTAGTCGAAATATACGGCGAAGATTTTCAAGGAGGATTCGCTGAGTTAGTCTTCAACTGGAATACGAACAACAACTTTATAGACCGAGGAAGCCTCCACATCCCCTATATATCCATTCCCGAATACGAAGTAACAGTAGGAAACAGGACACTACTATATGGCTAAACCAGATAGTAGGAATCGCGGGAGTACGAGTGATCGAGCATCTGTCCGCATTGCATGGATTTCCCATGTATTAAATCCACGAAGGTGGAAAATCGAGATAATTCTCAAATTCAACCAAACCCCTCCCCTAACGTCGCTGGAACAGACTCTTCTTTCGATCTACAGTTACCAACGTTAATCGGACTAAGTTCCGTCCAACTTGTTAGCAGATTAATCACGTTGATTGATTAGTGGAGATTTTGGAAAGCAAAGTTCGCACCCATTGAATAACCCCTGCCGAGAATCATCACTATCAGAAATGGCTCATACCGACAGTACCGATAATGGAGATTTCTCCAGGAATACCAATATCCTGGGAGTTAATTCAAACATTACGGTTCCCTTCCCTACTGCAAATGTGGCTCAGTTTACATCACCGAGGCAAATGAACCTGGGTTCATTAAAATCGTTCTCAGCAAGCTCAAGGGAATCGCCTGCGAAAGCGTCAGGGATAAGCGCTTCAATAGGGTTAACGAATTAATTGCCCACCTGAAAAAATGGTTTGCCGCTACAAAGAAATACCAATGGTACTTCTAAAATATAGTAAATCTCCGCATGCGTCAAAGCGAAACAGTGAGGGACTATTATGACCGAGTTCAAGGCCTCGTAAGCGGTGCTCGACATGCGGTCGAGGAAAAGTACACAAAGGTTTACAACTCGGGGCTTGCGGATGAAGCAAAGGAGAGCACCATAATAATGGGCCCCGTGACCTTTGTAGATACGAGAAACCCCAAGGACCTCGGCGAGGCCCTAGATCATGCCCTACATATCGAAGAAAGGCAAAAGCAGCTGGAGAGAGCGAAGAATCACCTCTCTGCCTCGATCGAGCCATCTTCGGATGATGAAGACTCCGATTCTTCGGACGCGCCTGTTTTTCGAAAATCCCACAGCGTGTTACCCGACCTGGAACCCTCAACCGTCATTAAAAGGGATGAATCGGCCCCTAAAAGCGCTCCCACTGGAATTCAGAACCCGAATCCATGGTATCCTCCATTACAAGACACGTTTGTAGATGTGTATGTGGACGGTGCATGCAGTTATCATGGAAGCGAAGAACCAAAGGCTGGGATACGAGTCTGGTTTGGTCCAAACAACCCCTTGAACGTCTCACAGCGTATTCAAGGTCGCCAAACCAATAATGCAGCCGAGATCGAAGCAGCAACCATGGCTGCCCTAAAGGCCCACGAAGCTGGTATCAAGAAACTCCGGATAAAAACCGACTCAAAGTTCCTAGTCAGCAGCGCCACCGAATGGATCCCTAAATGGCTAGGGAAAATATTGAGGGTTTAGCGACCACTGAAGCAGCTGAGCCAGCCCTTCCTTCGGAATCAATCACGATCCGAATGCCTCCGACCACTGTAACCAGTGAGGACGATGAGGACATTGACGATGCACTGCGCCGTCCGCTGTCATCCTCCAAACCAAGCTTCAAGGAGGTCCTTCAAAAATAATTTGCGCAATTCGACGCCCAAACTGCTGCTCGACCCCTGCGGTGAATACGATGACGACATCTTCGCGGAAGGGGTGAAAAGCTTTTTGGAAAATTATGAAAAACAAGTTTCTCGGAGAGCTAGTGAAAACTCGGAGCCCGAATTAACACAACCCACTCCATCTATAGCTACAGAAACCTCTGCTAAGGAAACTCTTAGCCCCGCTAGACAGATCGAACAGCTGCCTTCTTCTCCCACAAAAGATTCCGGTGTGGTGAGAAGGAGCACAGTTCGATTTAAGGATCCTCCCGAAGAAAAGGGAACCCTATTCTTTACCCCAGCAGCTGTC
>CAKNWU010201782.1:0-12766 GCA_932072015.1 Andricus quercustozae | reverse complement strand
ATTATTACATAATTATATTACATTACTATAAATTACATAATTATAATACACAATTACAATTACATAATTAGATCATTATAAATATTACGTAATTATTAAACTAAAAAATAAATGGATTTTACCGTTTATGATCTTGTATTTTAAAAGTTAGGACAGTAATCTATAGATATTAGCCGTACAATTTAGATATTAAGTTTTGTAATTCAGGATTTAAATAATTAACATCCAGGTTGTACGGCTATTTATAGACTATAGATTAATAAAAATTGAAGAAAACCTTAAAGTTTCAACTAATTTTGCAAGAGGTTCTTAAAAAATTGACAAAATGTCTTCATCCTATAGGCTCATTTGCTTCACAGGTTCTATAGTTTTAAATCTATCCAAGAAAAACAACTTTTAACTTAGAATTCATTAAATTAACAATCCAAAATTAAAAAATGTTAAATTCTTAAAAATGGGTGTCGTCCACATACTAAGTGGCGATAGTGCATCGCATAGAGAAAATTAATCTTTGCGAAAAAGAGATGTCTCAATTTTAAGTACTAGTAAAATTGGTTATTTAAAAAAAATTATAATAGTTTTAAAATAACTGAAAAAAATATAAATTAATATAACAGCACTCGATTACAAGGTTAGGTTCTTTGATCTTCTAATGAAGCATAATATCAAAGAGAAAGATCAGAAATAGATTTCATCTCATCCATACAAATATAAAAATCAGATATGCTTGCATGGAACCTATTCAACATAAAAGAAAAAAAAATTCATCTTATTCTTCACGTTGGATGCACCTACAATGGTGAAATTAATTCAGTAACCATCTGATAATCGCGCATAATCACATGTGCATCATCGACCTACAATTAGTCTGCATCATTGTGCCAAATAGCTCTGGCTCTGCTCTAATGCTCTGAAACAATTCATGAATAAAGTATAAAAATACTGCAACAATCGATGAGAATCTCTAGGATTGGTTAGGTGGTGCCAGGTATTTCAGGTAAAACATCAACGATTGGAGAACCAAGTTGACTCGATGTGATGTGGTAGGGAGCGAAAGTGAACTCCACACCAAGAATGGGCAGGAAGAGGTAGGGTCCTTGATGTGGTCTCCAGCAGAAAGTTTCACGCGCCGATGCAGTTGCCTCTTGTCTAGCATGGGCGGCATGATTTTTGACTCGATGGACTCGCGTTGCTCGTGATTTTAATTTGGAAATTCTACGGTAGAATGACCACAATGGCGAAAAGAAAACTCACCATGTCATCATCATCTTTAAAATTAATTTAATTACGAGGCACGTTCCTCACGAAAAAGTGAAGAAGAGAAGTAAAATCGGAATGGTCTTATTGTCATGTTAAAGTAACTAGATTCAGTGACTTTCCTCTTCAACTGGTCTCAACTGCATGGCCATATCCTTGATGCAACATCGGCGACCGGACCTCGTAACGATTACGACACCTGTTCAACGTAGAAAATAAATATCCATTAGGGAGATACCAAAATGACTCGCAAGTTGAGCAAGTTTCTGATACTGTTCGATAATACGAATTTGCTGTATTTCCCGGGACATTTCTTGTCTGGAAGGGTCCTCATCGAGTTGGATGATGAAGCATAGTAAGTCTAAAAGAAAACATCATATTGCAAATTGCGTCTGGTTTTTACTTTTCAAATCAACGTTCATAGAAATTGTGATGAATTCGATGCAACAGGGAAGAAAGTACTGTGTAAGATTTAAAGCTTTGGTATACAAAGCCCCGAGTTCGTCCAAACACAGTAAATTTGAACAGTTTAAAATTTCTTTCAGTGTTTAAAAATGTAGCAATATTTTCTTTTACAATTATACACAATAAAAAGTTAAAATACAATTGTAAACTGTTAATGTATACATTTTTAAGGCATAGAAGATAAGTTGTGAACTCTAAAATCTATTTTGTTTATGGAATTCAGGGACTATATCTCAATCTTACTACACACTTTTTTAGGTGTAAAGTTAATAAAGTTATGAATGAAAGTGTAGAGAATTATTTTTACACATTCTAATAATCGCATTTTTTATGCTGATGCAGAGGAATGCATGCCAAGCAGTAACACCTACACATGATTATGTCAGTCATATATTAATAATGACTTGTATTTATAAATACAAGATGCAAGATCTGGAAAGAATGATAATAGGATCTTATATGTAAAGTGACGATTACTTTAGCCGAATGATATCAAATTCATAAATTCCCTCTTGTGAGTGGATTATTTTGTATCGTCATAAGTATCAAAAGTTTAAAAACAATTAAAAACCATAAGTTTTTAATTTTCGTCTGAGCTTGAACACTTTTTCTAGAATTTAACACAAAAATCTTTTTAGTATCATGCTGAATGTTACACAAACATTATTTGTCATAAAATATTTTTTATAAAAGAAATATATTTGTTAAAAAAAGTCAGTAATTATTTGATAATGTATTGTACAGACAAAAGAACTTTACATACATTATGTTTATTCAGAACAAAAACGCATAACTGAAAATATTAGATAATAATTTACTAATTCATTTCGTAGTTCATTTCTGACTAATTAATGTGGTAACCAAGTGAATTAGTAAACAAAAATACTGTGAATTAGAAATGTTTTAGTAAAAAATTACTAATTCGCAGTATTTGTTTCTAATTAAGTGCATAATTATATTATAATACTTCTTATAGTATTATTATCGATTTCGAATTAGTAAAAAAAAATTGATTAACTTGCCATTAATTCTATACCAAATGAATTAGTAAACAATTTAGCACAGTTTAAGTTAGTAATTTTTTACTAATTCAAATTTAGAGAATAAGACGCATATACTCTGTATAATAATACAATATAATTATTATAATAATATTATTATTGACATTACCTTTAAGTAAACTGAAGGTTACAAATATTTAAAATAAGATCTAGGTTAAGAATTAGTTATAACTTTAATTTTCCGATATAATTAATAATAATTATATTAAAGTTAAGTGTCAGTAACAAGCTACTGAAACTTCAATCAAATTTCACTAATTTGCAGTGTAAACGTTTACTGAAACATCAGCGAAAATAATTACACAGATCTTTAGTCAAACTGTCTGACTAGTTCCGTTACTACTAGTTAAATTAAAACAGAATGAATCAGTGGCTTATGCTTATAAATTATTATTACTTTTTTATTAATTTTGATTTAGAGAGCATATTTATTGGTATGTGTGTGAACAATTAACGGTCACTTTTTCACTAAGGAGGGAAGCTTGCAGGAGTGCCGTTTTATAAAATAATAAATACTTTTTTGGACCAGTCTAATGTTTATGAAAAAGTTGTTCCTACCAACAACACCTTTTTTATGTCTATAAAATTTGTTTGTTTCAAACTTTTAGTTTCATCACAAATTTTGAATGATCATAAATAAGTTCAAAGTTTTTATAACAAATCTGGTTTTCAAACATTGAAATTAAAATTCTTTATAATACATAATAATTATAAAACTTAAAAAATATATAAAATTGAAAGAAAAGTACCTTTTTAAGATCATCCATAAAACTTTTTTTTTCGTTATTCAGTGGCTATTCATAATAATGTCTACAGGACGTAACTTGATGTAATTCTGTCTTTAATTTAAGACTTTAAAACACTTCCTTAGCATTTTTTTCAAGGACGTCATAAATTACATAAATTACATAAATAAAAGATGACACTCAGGGACGAGATAAAATAGACTTTCTAATACGAAACGTATACAAAAATTCTTTCTATTTCATCAAATACATTTTTTTAATTAAAAAGATATTTATAAATTAATGATTAGAAATAGGTTAAAACGTTACATTCACAAGATTTGTATCGAATAACATTTTTAGAATTTATGATAAAGATGTTTTTGAATTATTCAATATCGAGTCTAGATTTTTTTTAAATTTGTGGTGATCAAAAATTTATCGAACCAGATCGTGTTAAAAATAAAATGATTCCTATTCGGGACAGCAAATCATAACCATGCCTCCCACGTTTATTTTACAAGACCTTGGAAAAGCCAAAAATCTAGTTCTCTCATTGTAAACTGTGTGATCAAGATCGATTGAAACCTCTCTCTTTGAGAGGTTTGAAATAATTTCTCTAATGCTGTCAAATTCATATAATCTAAAGAAAATATCGAGACAATTAATTAAATTAAATACAAGATATATTTAATAATTTAGTAGTATAGAATAAAGCAAAATGATAATATAATAAAAAATTAATTGCATTCTAAATTTGCTATATTATAATTGTATGGTTATATTCTTCCATCTTTCAAAAATTATTTCTGTTTCTGATTCTATAACTTTGCAGAATCCATGATAATTAATTCGTCTGGTGCATTGACTTATTTGCTTGCTGCATTGATCTTTCTATTTTTACGAAGTCTGAATATTTCCATGATACTTAAAATAGTCGCACAATACTGTAAAAATAACTAATATCGCGTTTGGAAAATTTTACAACCATACTGTAAATTAATACTTATCGGGAACTAAATTATAAGATAAGTTTTGATTACATTTTTAGATAATATTACGATTATAATATATTGATTTTTTTTATTTGAATATAATATGTCACATCAACTTTTATTAACTGTTATTGCAATTTAAAAGAAAGTATAATATTATAAAGTAATTGCTGCTAATCGTACAATAGGATGAAATAACGTAATCAAATCTCCATAGAAAAATTTTCTCAGGTAAAGCTATTATATGAACTGACGTTGTAATCATGCGTAGGTGATTCAATCACTATTATTTCCTGTAAAAGTGTGGGAGTAAAAAAATCCGAGTGCATTCTACTGTTTGGATTAATTGTAAACTAAAAAAGATGTAGATTATAATTTGTATAAATGTTAATAATCATAAAAAGAGTCATTATGCCTTCATACTCAAATATATTATATTGAATGCTTTAGAAATAAAAATAATCATTATTGTTTCATGAAACCTTATGTAGATGCTTGTAGAATATATTGAAATTTTTAAAAGGTTGGAATCTTTGGATTTCAATTACGTTTTGCATGTTTGAAATTCTCAAAAGCTTATAGAGAGAATATAGTTAGACTATATGGCATGTACATATTCTTTAATTACATTCCATCAAAATTTACTTAGCCACTGCAGAAATTCCCTTACTTAACGTAACTCGTTTCCAACGCCTTTTACATTTTAAGATTATTAAAAAGCAATGTTTATTACTTTTTCTCCTCTTTTTGATGTCGGATTATTGAATATTAATTAGTATTATCTATGACTGTTTTATCCACTAAAAGATGATACACGTCTTTTATTGCGGAAGTGATTGTATATTTATTACAATAATGTTTACAATTATTTAGCTTGTTTCCAGTGAGTATCAAGCATTACAAATATTCGTTAAAATACTTTTAATCCTAGCTAAAAAAAATTGATGTAACGATTTGTGAAAGTTTGTAGTACAGAATTAGAGAACCAAAAAAAGGCATTTTTCCAAAGAGCGAAAAAACATTCTGTAAAATCGAAATCATTATTCAAAGATGAAACAAAAGTCCACTACTGAGCCGAAGTGTTTCTAAATTAAGGCCAAAAAAGTTTGATTAAATAAAACTATCGAGGTTCAAGGAAATAAATTCGGAAGTTGACAATCTCACAGTGACACTAACCAAAAACTGGACCAGGCTAAGCAGATTTTTTTTCATTAAATAATAATTTCAAGAAATATCAATGCTGAAAGTTGAAAATTATTATTATTATTATGATAAAATTGTAACTAAAATTTTAATTCTTTTTAATTGATGTATCAAAAATGATATATCAGAAAAATCCTTTTACCATAATGTATATTTGATTATTGAAGAATTTTCATGCGAAAACCCCATTTTCGATCAAAATTTTGGTTATATAGTTGAAAACTTGATTGGCTTTTCATTAATTGTATTTGTTTTATATTTTAAATATGAAATTTTGAAAATTAAATCTAAAACTAAAGAAAAATCATAGAAACCCTTATCCGAATTGAGAATTATACATACATTTAAATAATCTTGCGCTTTTAAATTAAAACTTTTCAATTATCTATCAAATTATTGGAAATATTATGCATGTTTTAAGTTAGTGCTTTTCATTGAAAATTAGTATTAAAAAAAAAAATTTATTATGAAATCATAAAGTTTCGAAGAAAACTACACATTTACAAAGTTTAGGTTGTGTTATTTTTTTTCGCCGGAAATTTGCATTTTTAAACAAAAATTAACAGCAAGTCTCAAGAAAAATAAGTGAATCAACAAATCCCCTCTCCTATTTTTTCTCTCGTCTTTTTCAATTTTGTTACAATCACAAATTTGATCCTTAGATTCCTTTTTTTTTTAATATCCCAGCACTTCGTATAGTTAAAAACCATTGATGTCAAAGACGATTTACAACTCTGAACATTTTGCTTTTATGTTATGTTAGTGTTTTTCGTCGGAAATTATTGGTATTTTTAATAAAAAATTATTAGATTTCAGAGAATATTTACAATTTTTCAAAAAGTTTATATTGTGTTTGTATGATTATAACCTGAAATTGGTATCTTCAAATAAAAATAATTATAATTTGTACAAGATTTTGAATCTTTTAAAAATTTTGGATTATGTTAGTGTTTTTCGACGGAAATTGGTAATTTAATTTAAGAAAAATAATATTTCAAAGAAGATTTGCCATTTTAAACCATTTTTTGTTATGTTATTTTGTTGTGTTTTCCGTCGAAAATTGGTATTTTTGATAACAAAAATCATAAGATTTTTTACATTATAATTTTTATTCTTCGGATTATCATTAAAAGTAATTATAAATTCATAACTTTTGGTTTTGTTTGCATTTCATACCGGAAATCGGTACTTTCAATAAAAAATCATTAGATTTCAAAGAAGATACAAATATTTTGAAAAATTTATATTATGCTCATGCTTTTCACCGGAAGTATGTATTTTTTAATAAAAATGCTACGACTTGATGGTCTATACAAGAATATTGTATATTAATTCTGGAGAGATATCAATTTCTATCAAATAAAAATTGTCCTTGCTTTTCTTTTCTATTATTTTAGATAACGAATACTATAAAATACAAAACTGTTGTATAAATATTGATAATAATTTTAAATTTTAGTTTAAATATTCCTCATATTATTTATTTTATAAATATTAAATGTATTCATTAACTTGAAATTAATTTTGCAGTGTTTCGGGTTTACACTTTCATGTCATCGGGGAAGGGGTCGTCAGAGTTCGAAGTCATCGATCAGAGAGGGTTTACGATAAAGAAAATTATATCGATTTTCGAATGAGACTTTTAGGAGAACCAGGTAATTTAAAGTAATTGCTATTTAAAAATGTGTTATTATCTAATATTAGAATTATTATTAGAAGCAAATAGCTCTCATGAAGAAAGAAAACTTGCGCTTTTTATTCATGAAAGAGATGAAAATTTGAAATTCTAAAACTGTTTGCTTTCAAGCATCTGTTGCAGCCATTATTCTGTTTGCACATGCACGGTTGGAAAAGCGTATCGTGAACTGCATAATGGTGCAACTTTTTCTTTTCAATTTTACATGGTACAGGTGAGGGGCCTTCTTTATTGTCACCTGGCATACACAGCTTTCCCTTCAAGTTGGGATTACCATTAGGATTGCCTTCCACATTCCTGGGAAAAAATGGTTGGGTTCAGTATTATTGCAAAGCTGCCCTCAGGGAACCTGGTGGATTGACTCACAAGAATCAACAGGTCTTCATAGTCATGAATCCAATCGACCTAAACCTCGAACCTCCAATTTTGGCTGTAAGTTCATATACTTTATTTAAAAAAAAAAATTAATATATTTATAATGTTTACAAAATGTCTGAAGTTGGACCCGTATGTTTTTATTTCAAGATTTCTGTTACCGACATTTACCGAAAAATCGATGGTTCGTCTCCATGCCAAATGACAAAACTTCCGAGAAGATGTGAAATATTATTTGAATTATTTGAATTATTGTACTGATTATAATCACACATCATCCCAGAATTGTTGTAACTTAGCATGGACACGAACCATAGAATTTCTCCAAAGTCGGCAAACGTCGGCAATACGGATCTTAGGACAAGGATTTTTTTCTCGAATGTATACTGATGAAAATGGATTTTAGCGTTTAAGATTCTGGATTTTTAAATTCGGAACAGCAATCTACAGATTCTACAGATATGAAGCCCTCAAATTTCGGTACTAAGATTTATAATCTAGGATTTAAAAATTAGTATCCAGATTGTAAACCGTAATATCTATTTGATTGCTGTCCAAAATGTTTAAATACGAGAACAGAAACGGTATAATAATCCATATTTCTCACGGTACTAATATGCAAATTAAAGTGTTTTAATATATTTTATTACTTTAATTCTTAGATGGAAAATGGAATTTGTGAAAAATCATAATTTCTCACTTGAAATGGGAAATTTTCCATAAGAATTACAATTCTGACTTATAACAGTGAATTTTTTAAAAGAATTATAATTCTGAGTTTGGATAGGAGATTTCAGTATCGAATTATAATTTCGACTTTGAGACAGGAAATAAATAAAATAAATACTTTTTTAAATCACGTAGAGAATTACACTTATCCTGACTTGCAACAGGGAATTTTCGAAAAGAATTATAATGCTAAGTTGCAAAATGAAATTTCAGTAAAGAATTACAATTTCCATGTTATGTTCTTTTCAGAACAGAAATTTTCGTTAAGATTAGTAACGTGATTTGGAACAGGGATTTTTTCAATAAACGGGAATTTTGGAAAAGAAATTTCATTTTGATTTAGAAAGGAATCTAAAAAAAACCACTGTCCCAAGTCAGAATTCGTCATAATTTGAAACTTCCCTCTTCCAAATTTTTGAAAGAAGGAGTTACTATACTTCTGAATTAAAATAGATAATTTTCTAGATAAATATATGTAATTCTGACCTTGTACAGGGAATTTTGGAAATTAATTTAATTATAACTTGGAACAGGAAATTTCATAAAGAATTATAAACAGGAAATTTTGGAAAATAATTTTAATTTTGATATATAAAAAGGAAATTTATAAAAACAATTCCTGTTTCATGTCAGAAATTCTCAGATTTTAGAAAATTTTTTGTTCGAAATCATAATTTAAAAAAAAATTTAATTCAGTTTTTGCTAGTAAAAATTTGCTCAAGTTTTGAATTTTCCTTGTTAAAATTTTAGAAAAAGGGTGTTACAATTCTAATTATAATAGAATATTTTGTGAATAAATATAGTTTTGTCTTGGAACAGGGAATTTTTGAAAATAAATGTAATTGTGATTTAGAACAGGGAATTTCCGCAAATAATTATAATCTGACATGGAATAGAGAATTTTTGACATGAAATGGTAATTTTGGTAAATAATTTAAATTCGAATTTAGAAGAAGGGAATAAAAAAAAGTCTGTTTAAATTCAAAATTAAAATTCTTTCACGAAATTCTGTTTCAAATAAGAATGATTACATGACCAAAAATGATCTGATGTTCCAAACTGAGATTTATAATTCTTTTCCAAAATTACCTGTTCCAAGTCAAAAATCTTAAAAAATGTTTATAAATCTTTTCAAATTTTTAAAAATCGTTTGAAATCATTCAAATATTTTAAACTTCTTTAAATTCACCAGGAAAAAAGTAGGGTGGACCACTCCGATAATCCTCATAAACCTCTAAATATTCCAGATATTTTTTATATTACTGAGTATTCCCAATATTCCCAAGTATTCTGAAATATTTTCAAATATTCTCATTATACAGATTTTAAAGTATTTCTCGACGATTCCCACGATTTGGACACGATTTTATGACTCCGCGACGAAGTTATAAAATTTAATCGTGACTAGAAAATGCTATCGAAAATCCAAATTATAAATTTTTACATTTCCTTTAAAGTTTTAAAACTGGAAATTTAATTATGGCTGTAACCACAGAATAGCCGGACCTGGAAAAGGGGCTATTTGTACTGAAATTTCGGTACAAATATCCGAATTTTTTCGGTACCCGTAGATACTGCCTTTAATTATTTGCTCTTACTGTGGATTGTGAAAGAAGCTTTTAATTTGACGTCTTCGGTGGTACGCAAGCGTGGCGACAACTGGGGCAAATCCAGGGGAGATTTTACTATTCGAATCTTGACCCATATTATATGTGTTCTTTAGGACCTAAACAAAGTTTTAGAATCGGGTGCTAAATATTTTTGAACATTAAAAAAAAGGCGGGCAATTCTTTTTTAAAATTCCGTATTTTTAAAAATAATAAAGATAATTAACTTTTATTTTTTGATTTTTGAGGGCAGTTTCTTAAGCTGACTGCAAAAAGGTTGCCAAGGTATTTTTTGATATTGTGAACTGTTTTTTGAGTATTTCTAAAGATGTGAATTTGTTCACCCAGAATAGTCGTTTTCGTTTTTTACTCCTAAAGTACATGTAAGAAGTCACATATTATGAACTTCAAGTGGGCAAATATTAGTGACATTGATTTGCATTGTTGTTTGAAATATTTTTTTAATTTTTTTAATTTTAATATTCATAGTGCATACATGTGGAATGTTGTTTTCATGTGAATTCCACCAGATAGGGGTGTTTATTATCTTCAAAATCCAAAATTTATATCTTTATTCCCGATGTAAAAATATTAAAAATGCCTGGGAAACTTTTTTGTAGAAATCTTCAAGGAGAAAGACTTTCCTTTTGGACATTTTTCTGTGCATATATAGTTTATTTTTCGGAAAACGCCCAAAATTTTAATTTCAGATAAACGACCAACATATGGTAAATTTTTAAGCCTTTTGAAATTTCTTTGCGGATTTGAAAAGTTAAGAAACGCCTCACAAGAATTAAAAAAGAAAAACCTAATTATCTTCATTATTTAGAAAATTATCAGATTAAAAAAAAAATGTTTTCTTTTCTCGACAACCGAGCCTAAAATTTTTTATGTTCCAAAAAACAGATACTCATATCAAGTTTCATGCCTTTTTAATCATTTGAGCCTAATTTGAACATTTTCGATTGTGCCAATGCTACTAATTGGCTCGTTGACAGAGGTATTTAAGAGTATTTTTGAATAAATCAATAAATAATGGCTTTAATGTAAAGATTGAATCTCAATATTTGTTTGATTTTATTTTATGAGTAAAATATAAAAAAAAGGTTACAAGTGTCATGTAATGATTATCATTCTTACCTCAGACGTCACGTCACTCTTCTGCTCTCCTTGCACGGGTATTGTATTTTTTAAATATTTTGTGATTTGCATTGAAATATATTCCGAAATATTTCCTAATATTCTCAAGTTTTCTCAAATATTCCCACATATTTTCTCATGTTCCCATATATTCCATGTATTAATTTTATTCAAAGATATTCCCAAATCTGCAAACTTAGAGTGGTCCACTTCTTGGAGAAAAACTAACAATTATTGAACAAGACAACATAACCGGGAAATAGCCGGGAATTAAAAATCATCCGCCATTAAATTTTCAAATAATTTAAAAATAAAAAATAAATGTATTCAAAAACAAAAAATTATCTTCTTCCTCAACGGTGTCTGTCACAGTGTAGCCAAAAGCACTTTTTTGGGCAAAGTCTGTCTACAACCCAATTTTCAACGGATTTTGACGTTTTTTTTTAATGACCGTAAGGCTTTCGGGTATATCCAGTCGGCGCGAGAAGCTTGATTTGGCTAAACCAACATTTTTTATTTAAAAACAAAATAAACAATATTTTTATCCTAACTTTTCAGATGTACCTTTTTTGTGAGATCTGCGAATTGGGTAAAGAAGAGCTTAAGTCAATGTAATTACTATATAGCAATAGCTTTCAGTAGGTTAGAGTACGAAAAAAAATTGTTTATAATGTTTTAAACAAATTAATGAACAAAAGCCATTCTTTGCGATTTGCAATGATTAGTTGTTTGAAATGCACAGTTTTCATATAGAATATGAGAGAAATGTATGCCTATTTATGATTATTTAAAAATATCTGCTGCTTGGCAGCATTATTTAAACGATTTTTATAAACGAATGTACATTTTTGTCACATTTGCAGGAATAGGATTATTTTTTTCATGGAGTAAGCTAGGAATGTCTTATCAATGACTCCTTGTTGATTTGTTTGTTCAATTAATAAGAACTGTTTATAATTTAAACAATATTTATGTAGAAATGCACAGTTTTACCATTTTTTCATAAAAATTATTAATTTTCTTTGCGGAATCGACAATAAATGTCTTGCCAATTATTCCTTCTTGTCACATTTTTCTAATTAGGAAAAGGTGTTGATTGTTTAATCAAATTATGTTTTTTATTGGGAATCGAATCTTGGCAACAACCGAAGATGCTAATAATTTATTCCATAAATATCATGAGGCTTCCTGAAAAGTTGAACTGCTTTTGGTCCTAATATTTTATTACCATAAATAATGAACCGTACATAATAAATATGTTGTATATTCCTTATTAGAAAAATGTGACAAAAAGGAATAATTGGCAAGACATTTATTGTTTATGCAGCAAACAAAATTATTACTTTTTATGAAAAAATGGTCAAACTGTGCATTTCTACATAAATATTGTTTAAATTATTAACAGTTCTTATTAATTGAACAAACAAGTCAACAAGGAGTCATTGGTAAGACATTCCTAGCTTACTCCTCGAAAAAAATAAGCCTATTCCTGCAAAAGTGATCAAAATATACA
>CAKNWU010201773.1:0-10356 GCA_932072015.1 Andricus quercustozae | reverse complement strand
CGTCATAGAACCAGGTCTTGAGTACCGCAGTGGGAAGGGTTCTTTTGGGGTGACTGAGATTAGGTATTATTTTATTTTTAATATAATTGCTTATGACCTTCATGATGTATAATTTAAGAAATATTAATTATTAATAATATAATTTATAAACTAATAACATTGAGCATATTACGTGTATAAATGAAAGTAATCAATAGAAAGAAGAATGGCATGTTAGGAAGCATATATTTATTGATCATATATATTCTTATGTTTTTATATCTCCTTAAATGCAACAAACATTATTAACAGAAAGTAAATAGTTAATAAGAAAAATACATTCGGAGCGGCATACCGTGTTTAAAATTCCTAAAATGATCGCAAATATCGCTGTAAATAAATACATTTCGAGTACCCAATAATCATGTGTAAACCGGTGCACATCGTCACGCTTCTTTCTATTGATTACTTTCATTTATACACGTAATATGCTCAATGTTATTAGTTTATAAATTATATTATTAATAATTAATATTTCTTAAATTATACATCATGAAGGTCATAAGCAATTATATTAAAAATAAAATAATACCTAATCTCAGTCACCCCAAAAGAACCCTTCCCACTGCGGTACTCAAGACCTGGTTCTATGACGTCAGAATGTACCACCACCCCGAACTCTTAGAGTAGAGGAGAGACTCGTGGTGGGAGAGACGAAGCGAGCGATCCACATCTGTTAAAGGAGCTGGAATCTCCGAATTTCTCCTCGCCCGAGGCCTGCCGTAGGGCGTAGGCAGTGGCCAAAAAAATGTTGTCAGTACCGATTTTTTATACACAACCAAATTTAACATAAACCAAAAATTGAATTATTTCATAGTAATATTTAATTTTAATAAATAAAGTTCAAGTAAAATTAAAAAATTCATAATAGTTTGTGAATAAAATTATCGATTAGGAATCACTATTCATTTTTCTCGAGAAAAATCGAGAAAGATCTGTCGCCCTTCTAATGCAACAAAGATAAAAGAAATCTTGACCAATCCGCTGGCGTTGTTTCCTCTGTCATAATTTTATCAAACATATTTTGAATATAAAGTATCCAATTCGGCGGTAAAAATTTAATAAATTCATTCTTAATTTGATACTGTCCTGGAGCTTTACCTACTTTACATTTCTTTATACGGTCTACGAGTTCCTCATAATCAATCGCGCGGTCTAATACAGAATTTAAAATGCCAAAAAACGATGGATGGTCGATATCTGTTGCTGGGTAATGAGCACGAAAATAGGCACACCATTGCTCTAACGGGATCGGTGAGTCCTGATATAATTTTTTTGTTCGAAATCAGTATACAGTTTCAAATTGCTTACTTTTATGTTTACAGAGCTTTTTATATGAATATTTTTCTAATACATATACATCGTTTCCCTTTCGCCCAGAATCTCTACATTTTTTTAAAACTAAGTTTAGATTTTTTTGCAGAAATACATTCCTAGTCAAACCATGGTTTTGCCAAATTTCCGTGACCGTTAGTACCTGTTAACATAGACATACACAATTCCAGAGCTACGTTTTTTTTTGTGCTGCCTAGATTTCCAAATTGCTTTTCAATACTAAACAAATTGAAATCCATAATAACAAGATCTGAATTATTTATTAATGTTAACATTACATAGAAATGACCTGATAGTGTTACTGTATAGAGAACCGAAGAATCAGATATGTAATTTAAACCAACGATGTTTGTCCAAACCAAATCAATTACACTTGTTGCTCTAAGTCTCAGAAATGTCACAGAAAAAACTAGGGTTTCCATTAGAACCAATTTTTGTTTCTAAAGGAGCTGCAACAAAAAGGAACCTCTTTTGCTGAAAAGGAACCTACGAAGATTGAAAAAGTTTATGGTGTATATTTTATTTTGTAATTCGAATTAAATAATATTGCACTGTGAAAAATGTAATGAAGAAACTAAAATTATAGATATTAGTCATTCTTGAACGGAAGATAGTGCACTTGAAATATGACAGTTTTTAAGGTTATGTTGAAAATCCGACGTTTTCAACTGCGCATGTACCAAAAAAGCGCGGTACTATTTAAAATGATATAATATAAGCTTGCAATATTACGTTAATATTACATTTTCTTAGGAAGGTAGGTACTTCTGTCATTCAATTTCATTTGTTTTTCAAAATAATAAAAAATGTTTGTTAATATTTATATGTATGATTATTCATAGTCTTTATTAATTTTAAATAGGCCAGCGCTTTTCGGCACATGCGCAGTTGAAACTATGAATAGCCGTCTATCGGATATCAACGAACTAAAAAGGAACCCTCAAAACGAGTTCCATTGGAGTCTCAGTTCTAAATGATACCAACTTTTACTTAAGCTGCAACTTTACTGAACCCTCAGTTTTTTCTGTGGTATGCTCGGCGGGTCGGTTCCCGCGTGTTCGACCATTCACCAAGATAAAACCATTATTTTCCATAAATGTAAAATCTGTCAAACTCTTTTATTTCTGGTTAAGCTGAGTGATTTTCTATTATAATCTAGATTTGTATCATTAAAAATCTATTCCTATAGATTACTTCTTTCACCAACCCGTGCATTAAAATCACCCCCAATAAAGAAAACAGCATTTTGAAAATTAGTTTGTAATTCGTAGATTTCTGATTCTAACAATTCTAAATATATCTTCGAGTAAAAAATTATGCGATAAAGAAGCCTTGAAACCTCTAGTTTTAGTTCGTTGCAAAAAGGGAAGAAGCGACTTTCTTTCTGCTTGTGCTTTTTTCGAAAAGTCGTCTGATAATCCAATCTGGGTTACTTCAAGGTTTTAAGAATTTTTTTAAAGTATTCTCAGATCATTCACTGAACGTAGGCTGGTAATTTAAGATTGTTCTTTGTCATGCACTGGATATTTTCCTTGAGATCTTCGTTTTCCTTTTCTGCCATTCCAAAAAATATCACATTGTTTTTCCTCACCTGCTTTTTGAGAAACTCTATTTTGCGTTCTTGGTCCACCAGAGTTGATTTTATTTATTTATTTTCTTCCTTCAGTGTCCTCTTTTCTTTCGACAGCCGGTCAACTTTACCATGTAGTGAACCGATCGATGATTCCATTGAGTCGAATCTATCCATTAAAGACTTCCCAAGCCAAAA
Organism: Andricus quercustozae; assembly: GCA_932072015.1. Lineage (NCBI taxonomy): Eukaryota > Metazoa > Arthropoda > Insecta > Hymenoptera > Cynipidae > Andricus > Andricus quercustozae. The sequence goes on along the minus strand of CAKNWU010201773.1, from coordinate 7,214 downwards.
GCAACCAGAAAAGTAAACAAAATTCGTCTTTTTTGCCACTGAGATTTATGAAATCCTGTTGAAAGTATCAGTGTTTTGACGGCCGTACTAACCGAACGAAACTTATAACCAGATAACGAGTCTAAAACGATGTTTTAAGTGAGAATTTAAGTCAATATGACAAGCGACCTGGCACACGTCAGTGAACGGCACTATATTTCCAGTGAACGACACCCGCATTTAGTGAATGACAACTGTATTCCTTTTGAATTGAAAAGAATTTAGAAAGTTATTCGTAAAAATAATATGTAATTTAGTTACATTAGACAGCAAAGAACATCACTTTATATAATTATGAGTTTGCCAAATTTATTCTGAGGTGTCGGTAATTGATTTTCGAGGTACAAAAATCCAAAACTAATTAAATAGATACTGAACATTATAAATCTTTATAGAAATCAATTTCTTAGGAATGTACAAATGAAATAGCAATCATGAGAACATTGGATATAAATAATAATAGTGCTTATAATTCCCTGAAAACTTCCTTCTGATAGGTATCTTTCACTGGAAGATGTATGTGTCGTTAACTGGTTTGAAGTTACGATAAGAATATTACAAATATATTTCGTCTACTGCTTGAGTTCCAGATTAATATTTATTTAATTATATTGCTAAGCATAATGAACTAACTTCTGTAAGTGCTACAAGATAATAAATACCTTTTCTTGTAAGTTTCACAGGACTTTCAAATTAACATCACTAATTTTTACAGTGTCAAAATGTCCTTATGCAAGTGGAGGCAAAAAGTATTATTTAATGAATATAAATTCACTAATCCTCGCACGTACTATTATCTATTTTAAATTCTCATCATTTTAATAAAAGCATTTTTATTGCTGAATGCCGTTTACTTGAAGGGTGTCGGCAATACTCCTGTTTACTCTCTGTTCTTTTTTAAAGGAAATGAGACGAATCATATTTTCTAAAAAAAACGATCTTTTGTTTTTTGGTCCATTTTTATTGCTGAATTGTTACCACAAGGATAATTTTTTTCGAAAAACTAAATTTTCACATTTTTCTTTCAAGCAATGAAAGATTCGATGAAATGCTGAAAAAATTGATATAATAAATATGGTATAAATTGGTATATAAACACGATTGTGTACAAGTAGTTGGTAAAATAAAGAAAGTGGGGTTTTGTATTAAATTTTACTTGATTTTTTAATTTTCTTTGACTTTAATTTCTATTAAATTTGACTTTATGTTCGCGGCTCAATTTTAAAAGCATGTAAAGTTGATTTTATGGAAAACCAATTTTTTAAATTTATTTTATCCCATTAAAAAATAGTGCTTATATAACAAATTTTTTCTTTAACGATTTAGGATATTTGTCACACCTGTCCTTGTTTGTAAGAAAAATGACGTTTTCAAACATCATTTCGAAAGATTGTTTTTGAAAAGAAAAATTCTCGTGACCAGAAAAATAGCTTTGCCCCGATAAAACGTATGAGATTCTTTGTCATTCGAGTGTCAATTCAGCAATAAAATTTAATCAAAAAGGTGGGATTTCCCAGAAAATCGACTTTTAATATTTGCAGAAAAATCAGCGCCTTTTTTTAATTTGTAGTATTTTGTTTATTTTTTTTTCGATTTCTAAAGAAGAGAAATAACATCACCAGAGTCAAGAAAGAATACTTTTATATCTCAATTAAGTCAAAAGTTATAAAGGCTTAAAAAAATTGTATCTTTTTAGAAAACAACCTTAAAATTTCTGTTCTGTTTTATTCATATACTAGACCATTATGTGCGCGCCCTAACCTTTGTATTGATTTTTTCATTTACTCAATTATTGAATAACTAGTTGTTCGTTCAAATTTCTTGATCAATTGAAATTCTTGCTGAAATTATATTTTCTAAGAATGTATTCAGTGAATCAATGTAACGTAGAATTTACTATTACTATTGATAATAGTGAATGGCGAGATATCATTTGAAGACTTCAAGTGCACGTTATGTAATGTCATATTTTGAAGAAAAACCTAATTTTTGTACAATGATATTTGCGGGTACTTTCACCTCCATTTTTAAAATGTAAGCATCAATACACATCGCTAAATCATAACAAATTAATACCTATAATTTAAAAAAAATATATTCTGATCCGATTTTCAGTTCTCAATCTAAAAATCCTTGAACATGTATTTGCACTGGAATGTTTAAATACATTTTTATAGCAAAAGAATAGAGTGTCAAAATACATTGCTAAATAATTAAAACATATCTACATTGTACATGTCATTTTGAAAATTGAATTCAAATCCTTATTTCACAGCCATTTTTGTATATCTGTGAATCAAGGAACATCGCTAAATCAGTAAAACATTTTCATATTAGAACTTTAAAGTAATTCAGAAAAAGAACAGCGTACGACAAAACATTGTTGAATAATTAAAATATATCCACATATAATTTAGAAAATTGAATTAAGATACATGCCTCTCTTTTTTCGTGGTTTTCTCAGCGATATATTAAGTCCCACTCCTCCACGCCTCAGCGAATCGAATTGAAAAAATTCAAACTTCGATAAATTAAAGCTCGGAATCTCCTCTTCAAATTAAGACCAAGAAAATAATGAAATATTCCATTGTTCTCGACTTATAATAAAAAATTGGGAAGCATGTTCGAGACGAAAATCAGCTCGTCGAGCGGCAGTCGAATTTAAATCTTTTGTTAACGTGCGAAAAACAACAGACTCAAAAATGTAGTCAACAATGGGCCGTTCGATTTTCTTTTTGATTATGCTTCCATTTTTTCCATGACAATTCGTAGTAGATATTTTTTCATGTTCCTAATCTCATTTAAAAGATGATATTTCCAACTGCAGTTCAGACAACCTTTCATTTTTTGCCACTTACTTCTCTGAAGGGTGCAAATAGTTGAATTTAATAATCGAGAATTAGTCAACAACACTTCAAATAATGATATGATTGAGTATGTGAGCAAGACGTCACAATTATGATAGGATAGGTGCAAATTTCATGCAGGTTAGCATACGTAGTTAGTACATCCTTACATAGGAATGCATACAACTTTTTGGAAAAAATATTCTAAACGTAAAAGTAAGTTATAAATGTATAAGTAGTAATATTTTTCAAGTGTTAAATGCATTTGCGCAATTATTTTTAATCCTTATATCGGTTGAAGACCTTTCAATTTCACGAAATACAATCAACTATCCAAAAGTTTAAGTTATAGTGCCCGATTCTGATCAAATCGATCCAATACTCCAACCTGCAGTTTTGGTTTATCTTATTTTATTGTAAATATGTACCAACTATGATAACCTTCCTGACATTTCCACCTATCCTATCATAGCCCTGACGTCATTCTACAATACTCAATTGACGATCCGGATGCAATAACTGACGGGAAAAAATATGAGCATATAGATCTTAACGAAGAGCACAATTTTTGTGTAGAAAATTTTTTTGCGGGCTTTCAAATTTATGAAAAATAAAATATAAAAAGCCAGCGTAGGTTGAAGTGAGCGCGCAAAAAACTCGATCGTCTTCAGTCTGGGGCGTGAGCGTTTGCGAGAGTTTGCCGCATTGTGTTTTTGGATGTGGGTTGTTCCCGCATGAGTTGGACAAATAGATAGTATGTGTCCTCGATGTTCAGGGTGTGCATGACACGCTCTGCAGCTATTATCGGGAATGTCTTGGCTCAAAATGTGGCGACGGTATGTTGGAGTGGAAATGACACCGTCTTGACATGCCAAAATGAAACCTTCCGTGCCCCAATTCAATCCGGGTGATTTAAGGAAAGCAAACGGTAGCTCATACGACATCGACTGATACTCCACATTTCTGTGGAAGATGCCGTGCATCCTCTGGTCGAGGAGCTGTTCGCGTAAGTTTTTCTCCTGTGCTTTCTTAATCCAGGCCTTCAGGAGTGAGTACTCGAGATGAAAAAGATTTGATGCATTTTTTCTCAACCACGATATTGAAGTCAAGGCCGAGAGTTTCAGCAGCCTCCTCCGCTGCTTTGTACAGAAAAACCCCTTTGCCCACTTCTTCGTGTTTCCTGACCATTTTAAGATGAGGGCCTTGTCCATTTGCGACTGTATATGCTGTACCCAGAATATTCCTGTTGTGAAGACATTCAAGATGATGTATTCCCCGACCACCTTGACGGCGTGAGATGCAAAGTCGCGGAACAGAAGACTTAAGGTGCATGCTTTTGTTCATGTGCATAACCTTTGGGGACCCGATATCGAGGGATCTGAGCTCTTCCTTCGTCCATGGAACCACTCCAAATGAATAGAGTACTACCGGGACGGCGAGCCTGTTCGTCGCAGGTACTCTGTTCCTCGCCGACAGTTCGGAAGACCATATCTGTCGGATGAGACGTTTGTATCTGCACCGGAGAGTATCCTTTATAGATGTCACGTCCTAAATGCGACAAAGATAGGCTAGGCAAGGCAGTACGCGTCCGTATTCAGTATGTGATTGACTAAATAACACCTGTCAGGACTTTCACTGCCAGGGTTCAACAGTTCGCGCGCGAACTATTTAACACAAAGTTGAAGTCGGACAAGAAATTTTCTACACAAAAATTGTGCTCTTCATTAAGCTCTATATGCTCATCTTTTTTTCAATTGTTTTTTTTTTTTAAAGAGTTTCAGCTTATTTTTCGCGTCACTTTATCTCGAATGGGATTATATATTGATTTTATATTTTTCTGAAAAATTCAGTCATTAACAACCCTTTAAACTAATTCCAGAAGAAATGAAAACACGTGTACATATAATTTTGAAACTTGAATTCAGATAATCATATTACATCGTCCGAAATTTTTTAAAAATTATTCTGTAACTGGAATGGGGGTATTTTAAATATAAATAAACTTTTACTATGCCAATTATATCCAATATTTAATTACATAAACTTAAAGTAAATAATCAATTTATATTACTCAATCGAAAAAAATTGAAATTCAATATTTACAACATTTAATATGGTGAAAAAAATTAATCAGTCAATAATTGATCATTCAGTTTACAAAATAAAAATCCTTAAACAATTATTTCCATTGAAAAATTCAAATAATTTTAAATTTATATATTTTTTAAACTCGAAATTTCATTTCTAAAAACTTTAATTATTAATAACTTTTCATAGTAATCTTCTAAAAAAAATGAAACACATGAACATTGTACATATAATTTTGAAATTTGAATTCAGGTACTTATTTTACATCATAAATATTATTAAAAATTATATCATTGCAATAGAGATAGGTTGAAAGAAGAAACTTTATTATTCTAATTATATCCAATATTCAATCTCATCACCTTAAAGTAAATAATTTATTTATGTTGCTTGATAGAGAAAAATTTAAATTAAATATTTATTTAATTTAATTTTGTAACAAAATTAATCAGCTAATAATTAATTAATCTGTTTAAAACATAAAAAAAATTAAACTATAATTTCCATTCAATCAGTGGTATAATTTTTATTCTACATTTTAAGAAAATTGTCACTATAAATAAAAACATATTCACATATCATTTTGAAAATTGAATGCAGACACTCGTTTCACAATATCAGAATCATTTTAAAAATACTTTAATTGAAATAGTGGTATTTAAAATTTAAATAAACTTTTATTAGGCAAATTATATTCAGTATTCAATTATATGTTTCTGAATTTAAAGCAACTTAAATTCAATCCTTATGTAATTAAATATTGTGGTTAAAATTAATCAGCTAATAATTAATTAAACAGTTCAAAACAAAAAAAACCCTTGAACAAATATTTTCATCGAAACAATCAAATTATTTTTACTTTATATTTTTTCTAAATTTGAACTTTCATTTCTGAATATTATGCTTTATTAATCAGCTTTTGACAAAATTCCAGAAAATCCAAGTTCTAATAGAATCTATGATTATTCAATCATTTCAAAACATGAAAAGCATTATAAAAATATTTTCATTCAAATATTCAATTAATATTTGATTAATATTAAAAAAAATTTTATTGCATTACTTAAAATTTAAATTAATAAATAACCTTTTATACGAATTTTTATAAAAGATCAAAACATATCTACATATAATTTTGAAAATTGAACTCAGGCAATCATTTCAGACCATCGCAAACATTTAAAACAATTATATAATTATAATTAATTTATTTTTAAAAAACATTTATTATACATTTTATAGCCAATATTCAATTACATATGTATTTTATTACTATCCCTTTTACGTGTTTGAGGGTTCCGTTCCCTTTACATCTATCCAAGACGTGTTCCCACGATTTCCTTTCATATCCACATACCCTACACATTTTCATTTCTTCACTTATCTAATATTTACACTTATTCATGCCTTCTCCCACTCTGGAACGTATCATACTGGACCACCTGCACGCCTTTTTCAATTTCTCTAGATATTCTGGGATTCCTTCCAACTTGACGAATCTATACCATTTATTATATTTTGTCTCCATAATTTTTTCCCACCTCTGCCCTTCCTGCTTCTTACTCATTTCCCCCTCTAATACGTGCCACTCCCTACCATCGTCACACATTATACATTCCCTCAAAACTTTCCATCTCTCCTCCTCCCATCTTGAATGTCTCGTGTTACCTCTCCTCTCTCTGTTTAGTATTTCCTGCAGGCATACTTGTGCAACTTTGCTACCCTTGCCACTCTTAAGTTTCTCTTCGAAATTCCAGACCCTTTTTCTCTGCCTTATCACCAATTTCTCTCTCCCTGTTTCTTCTCTCAACATATAACCTGGGCAGTTCCAGCTCACTCCCATAACTCATCTCAGAAATCTCTCTTGCATGTTTTCTACCTTTTTGCACTCCTTCCACCCCCAAATTTCCACTCCATAACACATCACAGACCATACCAGTGAATCAAACAGCCATACTCTCATCTTCCAATCCTCTTTGAATCTTCTTTTTCCAATCCCCCACACTTGACCCATCACCTTACTCGCACTTTCCATCCTTTTTTTCACCTGAAGATCATTTCCACCACCCGCTTCGAACCAGAATCCTAAATAGCAAAATTCCTCCACCATTTCCACCATTTGCCCATTTATCTTCCAACCATACTTTACTTCATTCTTTCTCTTCCTAAAACATACTATCTTTGTCTTCGTCATATTAATTGTCAGGTCTTTCTCCCTCACATACTCTTCGAATCCTTTCA
>CAKNWU010201764.1:0-15694 GCA_932072015.1 Andricus quercustozae | reverse complement strand
TTGATGAATTCCGCCGAATACCATTGGATTTCGCACAATTTAAATTTATTCTCTTGAATTTCGCTGAATTCCATCGTTTTTCCTTGATTTCTAATGAATACCTAGGTATTTTGAAGAACGCTGTTACATTTTAATAAATTTATTTAAATTCCATTGTAGTTCCTTAAAGTACGTTGAATTCCATTGCATTCTAACCAATACCTCTGGATTCCGTTAAATGTAATACTGAATTTAGATGAATTCTGTTGAACCTCGTGGAATTTAATAAAATCTCATTGAATTCCACTCGAATTATTTTGAATTTTTTTGAATTGACTTTTATTTTAGTTGATTCAACGCCACTGCTTTCGTTAGAAATTCTTTTGAATTAAATAGAATTCATTTGCATTCACTAATTTGATATTAATCCGAAAAAATCTTTGATTTCAGATCGAGCGTGAAAAGAAGGAAGCAAGGCGGCAAAATTTGATAGTTGTATCAAAAAACTTTTCTACCCACACAGAGGCAAATGAAAAAGAATGTGGAAATGGATCCCTGTTAAACAGCGTCGTGACTCCGATGATTCTTCAAGGAAATCAGGATATTCCTTAACAGATGAAAAAAATTAAGGAGGAAGCTAAGGAAATAAAAAGGCGACAGCAAAGGTACCTGCAAGTTACAAATGCAAATTTTTCTCGTGGTCTGATTTAATCAACGCGTATTATTGTTGATTTATTTTGTAAACAGGTCACGTGTTGCTGACAAGACTCATACTAGTCGTGCCGAAATAACCACTGCTCAATACACTTACGATCGGCAGAGTATTAATTACATTTACAGTCAGAAATCACACCAAAAATACCAGTGACGTCTTCTCTAATATTTTCATTTTTTATTTTATTTTTATTTTTTTCAAATATATTAGAGAACGTATCCCAGAGTGAAGAAAAAAAACGTGAGCTTGGTGATACTTAATTCAGTGATTCGCACTAAAGCTCGAGAGTAGTGAACAATAAATAATTGTAATTTAGGAAAAAAGTGGAGAAAAAGGGTTTTAGTTCAATTTCGAAAAAATATTTTAATTTTTTTCATTTTTTCAAATGGTATCCAAGTTATGGATAAAACTAAGAACGATAGTTCCATATTGTTCGGAAGTAATTTTTATAGAATAAATAAAAAGTGCTGGACCAGCTAGAATGAATTTTAAAATAATTTACTTTTTATTAGGAATTTTAAATCGAAGAACTCGTGTTCAAGATTAATTTAATTAATCATTCATTTCGTTGAATAAATCATCGGAAAGTGTATTTTTCATGATGAAATTTGATAGTAATTTTATTTACTGACCTGCATTTTAACAATTACAGTTTTTCGGTTTCTTGGGACCAAAATAAAGTTGCTAACAGCAAATTATAAAGTAAAATTAGGAGTAAAAAAATGAAAACAAAAATTAACGAAAAAGTTTAAAAATAACAAGCTGAAAAATAACGTACAATAATAATGTTTAAATAGATTCAGAAGCTTTAGTATTATTTTTATAACCCGAACGAAGTATTAATCTTGCCCACCTTTTTTTATATGTTGCCAAAGTATTTGGCGAAGGTTACGAATATTCCTATATAAAAAACTGATTTTCTGCTCAAATTTGAATTACATACAAAAAAATAATCTGGTCAAAATACGGCTGTTGGAATATAACTTTTGGAGGACTTAAAGTAGAAGACTAAAAATGTGACAGGCTCTAATATTGAAAAGTTCCAATTCCGATGCTTTGAAATTGGAAAGTCGTAAATTAGTCCTCTTTATTGAATTTGATGCTATGTTAAAATTAAGACTCGCAAAATTTTTAAAAATTCAAAATTGAGCACTTAATCCAAACTCAATGCATTCTGAATACCCCTAAAAGAAAAAGAAAAACATAAGATATGCAATAACACTTGAAAAAATTAGTTTTTACTAATGAATTAGAAATGAAAATTAGTAGAAATAGATCGCTTCCAAATTCAAATGATTCTACAAGTCTAGATTGGCAAGATTCCAGATTTAAATGCTTCAGAATTGAAAATTTTTGTTAATTTAATTAAGTATTGGACACTTTAAAACAAAAAATGCAAAATATTGCACATTTCAAAATTTTAATTTTCCCGAAGTGAAGAAATAAAAAATTGAAGAAACAACATTTTTTAACCACGTAAATTAGACGTTTCTAGTAAAAAATTCAAACTGAAATAAAATTCCGATCTAAACAATCCAAATGAATCAAGGAAGCAATCTTTTTCAATCGACAGAAATGGGAAATATTAAATATTCCAACTAATCGCCTGTGTTTACAAAGAAAGACGCTCACAATTGATGTTCTTTAGTCAAAAAAAATTTTTTTGACGCTATCTAATCAGTCAAATCTGTATAATTAAAAAAAATTGATCTAAAATTGTCCCATCAAGTGGTATTTCAGAGTTACTTTGTAACAAGAAGTGAAACAATGTAACTTTTAAACAGGAAGAAAATATATTGACACGAAAAAAGGATCGCGATATTTTCAGGAACTCCACTTCAAATCATTTTAATTAAAAAAAATATCTGGACATTATTTTATAAAATAAAAAAGTGATTTGAAATTTGTTTCAATTTTTAAATGCTTCCAGTTTATTTTTTGAAAATCCTGTTTCCGAAACAAAAATTAAGTAAATTAAAATCGCTTGAATTGGGTCTCCTAAATATTTCTACTAGTATACGATTTTAAATCACTGCGAATGGCTGTGAACGAGAATACGAATGAAATTTAGTAAACGCCGACGAACTAATTGATAACTGTTCTTAAATGTATTTATTCACATGTAATAATGTTATAATGTAAAAATTGTAAATATTTCGCGAGCCTGAATAAAAGGCGTATCGAAATTTCCATTGTTTATAGCAATGCCTCCAGTGAAAATAGACGTGTGTCTGAGAGTTTTTGAGAAAAAAAAAGTGAATGACACCAATAAACTGTAATCCAATATTTATATTCCTGTATATATAGCTATATAATTATATATAATTAATTAAATATATAGAAAAATATTATAATATGTTGTGTCATTTTCGAGAATCAGTTTCATATAATGCGCAAGTGACTTCGGTTTACCCAATTGCATTCGTACAAATAAATCTGATGATGTTAACAACCTACAATTGCGACTTTTTTTAAACCTGAGCCTTAACTTTTATTAGTTTTTAATTATTAGATTATATCCATTTTCAACTGCATAAATTTTTATTATTTATTAAGATTCTGAGAGGCTTTTAAATAGTGTAAGATATGGAAACTTTCGAGGGAACTTTCTTAAATGGTGAGTTGTTTTTGGGAGGCTTTTTTTAATTTACTATAATTTAGGCGCTTTGAAGAAGTTTGTTCAAATTTGGAAATTCTAAAACCGAAAGAATTAAAAAAATGGTTGTTCCAAGTGACATTTATAATTTGTGCGAAATTTATTTCCACCTCAAAAACGATGATGGTGTATTTTAAAATTCAACCTGTATAACGGTCGTGGAAATTTATAAAATAATTTATTAACTAAATCGAAAGATCTATTTTGTCACATTCTGAAAAATTCATACTTAAGAATAATTTTTTGTGAAATTTAGACTATTATATTATCATTATTTGTTCCCTTTAACTGCATAGAGTTAAAAAGTTAACAACATTTTTGCGCGATTAATATTTTTTTTGCATAATTTGGAGAATTTTGGAAAAATTCGAATAAAATTCGAAAAAAATCAAAATCTTTTTATTTTTTTTTACAATAAGATTCTAATTATTCATGAAAAAACAATTATTTGAATGCCCTTGATGGATGATAGACTTGATCGCTCTAGTGACAAGTCAGAGGAAAGCTAAAAAGCGTATAGGATAGTTTCCTGTAAAAACAAATTGCAATTTTTAACTATATAGTACGACAATTTTCAGACATTTTAATGGATTTTTTATTTCAGTTTATCTAGGAGAAAATCTCATTCTTACGGACCTCATAAAACTAAATAAAGAACCTCTGGAAATCATACAAAAATTTGTTTAAGCTTCAGAACACTGTCTCACATTTAAAATGTACCTAAAATTTAAGATTACTTCTTAAATTAAAATGCTCGGACCCAGAATTTTAATTTTTAAAAGCATCTTAATTTTTATAGTTATATTTTGGGCGGGAGAAAGTTGACTGAGGCTTAAACAAATTTTTATATGATTTCCAGAGGTTTTTTATTTTAGTTTTATGAGGTAAATAAAAATAAGATTTTCTCTTAGATGAAATAAAATAAAAAATTCATGCAAGTTTCTGAAAATTTGATGTACTGTGAAGACTACGAAAAAATCTAATTTCTGATAGATTCAAAATTGCCATTTGTTTTTACAAGAACTTATCCTAAGAATCTTATTAGCTTTTCTCTGGTATCTTGAAACCTTCAAAAAATACTTAACATGTACCTAAACAAGTTAGGATGACTTCAAAAATTAAAATTCAGGGTATGGAAATTGTAATTTAAGAAGTCTTTCTATTTTTAGGTACATTTTGAATGATATTTTTTCCTTGTTAAATTCAAATTAAAAATCAATCAATTTCTCAAAATGAGGCCAGAGTTGGTCCAGAAGACAAAGGCGATTTCGACTTTTTATATAAGAAAAAAATGGTTTTATTATTCTCAGCCCAGAGAACAGCCTCACTGAGATTCTCCCTCTTGATGAAATTTGTCATAAAATATTGATTACATCGAAGGGCTAAAATTCCCCAGACTTGGTATAATCAGAGCAAACGAAAGAGACCTTGAATAGTTGCGACAATAGGTTACATGCGATAAGCAGATCATTTTGAATTGGCCTAACCTTCTCCCCGCATCCTGTACACCCCGCAGTTAGTCCTCTTGTATGGCAATTATTACGTCATCGCATACTAATAATTAATTAACTGGAATAATGACGGAACAATGGCGGTCAGCTCGATGGGAAGTGCTTAGTTCTACCTATGCCGACCGGCTGCCCTCCTGGCCTACATTTAATATTTATATAATGGCTAGACCGACGATTGAGGCCAAAAGTGGTCCAGGTGTTTTTGTCAAATTTAGGAATGAGGATTATTCGAAAGAGCAAATTTTCTATTTTCATATCTAGGACGAAGAATCTGTGTAGAGGGTTGGGAGAAACGAACTCAGAAGATGGGACAAGGTTGTGCTCTTGAACTTCTTCTCTGAGGGGATATTAAACTCAATTGGAATTAATCATAGAATTGAGGAAAGTGGGTGGAAATCGCGAGTATGGCGATTCAAAATACAAATGTAAATGCTCAAAATTCAAAACTTGTACACAAACGTAAAGCATTTCAAATGGAAAATAAGAAACGTATTTTTAATAGTGTGAAAATTTTGAAATTTTCGAAAAGGAACAATTTTAAACCTGAAGGATTCCAAATCGATCGACATGAAGCTTGGTTACCCGCGCCCGAACAAAAAGTTTAAAAAATTTCTTGTTTGCAGAGTTTTTAAATTTTATTGAGTTTTAATTTTTTGTTTACATACCTGAGAGATAATTCCTATTCAATTTAACATTGTTTTCGGAAATTTTTCTTTAACACGTTTGCAAATAGGAGGAGAATTATTTGAGGTACATGGAAACTTTTTAGTAACAAATATGCATTAGAAAAAAAATCCCCAAGATTCAGGAATCGAAATTGGCAATACAGTGCATTTAAAAATTTTTTATTTTGGTGTTTTATGAAATTAACTTCATAACTTGTATTTTAAACATTTTTGTGAGCATACGTGGGTTTTTAACATAGAAATACACTAGAAAAAAATCCACAAGACCCAGGAATCGAATTTGGCAAAACAGCACTTTTTTTTGTGTGTTTTATGAACTTATCTTTATAACTTGTAGTTTACACATTTTTGTGAGCATGTGTGGGTTTTTTAAACATAGAAATACACTAACAAAAATCAACATGACCCAGGATTCGAAACTAGAATGATAGCATTTTTAAAAGTTGCTGTTTTCAATTAAGATTCCTGGATCTCGTCCCATACAAGCTCGAAACATGTTAAACTTATAAATAAAAATAATTAATTCTGTTAGATACAAAATTCCGAAATAAGAAAATTTGCTGTTATTCCAATTTCGATTCCTGTGTCTTGCAGATTTTTTTCTAGTGTATTTCTATGTTTAAAAAACCTACACATGCTCGGAAAAATGATTAAACTACAAGTTATGAAGATTAAATTGTTAATTTAAAATAAAATATTTATTCGGTAATTAAACCTACACTTCCTATTCCTAGGAGGAGAATTCCTCTAATAATTTGATCCACATGCTCATAAAATACCAAAATCAAAATTGTACAAATTCGCTGTATTGCCAATTTCGATTCCTGGGCTTGTGCGATTTTTTTTCTAATGCATTTTTGTTTCTCAGAAAATGATAGATTAAAATCCGAAAAAAATTGAGAAGACTTTTTTGACCTCCAGGTATGTAAAAAAAATTGAAACTCAAAACATTAAAAACTCTGCAAACAAGAAATTTTTGAAACCTTTTTTTTTGAGCACGGGTAACCAAGCAGCATGTTAATCGATTCCAAATTAATTATACTTTTTTAGGAACCCAATACGCTACTTTTCCGCGTTGTAGCGATTTCGAATTCCAAAAGTATTTATTTTCGAATCACCCTATTAGACACATTTAAAACATTCAGAGTTTAGAGACCTATACAAAAAATGAAAACATTCTATTATGTAAAATTAAATAAGTTTAATTTGAAATCTGCAATTTTAAAGGCCTTAAAGAATGAACAATTCTATATAAATGGGATGTGGAATTTTCAATAATTGCGATCTGGAATAATTTTAAATTAATCAATATTTTTAATTGAAAACTTTGAATTTATTTGAGTTTAAAATTTCCAATTTCTTTGCTGCAAAGTGCTGCAAATTCAAAATGTACTGTTATAAAAACTAAAAAATGAGAAAGATACTTTATGAATCTTAACTTTAAAGCGTTCAGTATACTGATCATTTTCAAATATAATCATAAAAACTAAACAATTTATAATGATAATCGTGCATCAAATTGAATAATTAAACATTTTCAACACTCAAACATGAAATATCTTTGACTTTGATTCAGTGAGAACAGAAAAATTTGAAATATACGAAATACAATATTCAACTTCATCAACATTTTCAAAAACCATTCAAAGTGGAACAATTTTAAATTCGCATCATTTAAAATTCAGACATTTTAATGTAATTATTTTTTAATTAAATTTAAATAGTCGTGTAAATTGCAACAATTTAATTATTTAATGTTAAAAATAGAATAATAATTGCAACTTGAAAGCGTAAGAAAATGAATAAAACTTTGGGGGTTTTTAGAATTTAACAATTTAAACACTTAAGCTGCTTTTCATAATCAAGCAACAATTTATAATAATGAAATAAGTACAAAATTAAGAAATTTCAATTTATCTACCAAATGTTACAAATTTTACTAGATTATGGAATTTTAGATTCATCATGGCATCAAGATGAGATCTATAAGTTTACGATATAGGTATAATGAAATCCAAGAAGTAGAACGAGTTTCGCATAGTCAGACACATTATAAGTGCGTTTGCTAGTCAGACATCAGAATTAACAGCAGATCTAAGATTTCGAATTCATTTTTTCATTTTTTCAAAAACAAAAATTTTATAATGAAATTTTTACGCTACTAGATTTTACCTCTCAAGGTCATTTGAAGTCGATAATTCTTTAAACTTCAGTTTTATTAATAAAATAGCGAAATAAATATTACGTAACTGAGAATTTGCAATTGAGAGATTGAGCAACATTTAGTTTTAGTTACTTTTTAATTAATTAAAAGTTTCGAAATTGAAAATGTTAAAAGTTTCAATTGTTGAATATGACATTTTTCAATTGGAAACTTTTCGAATTTGATAACTTTATATCGATGGATTTTAAATTTACACCTATGTGAAATCTACTTTTTTCAAATTCTAAGGCTTTGAATCAAGAAATCATGCATTTTCTCAATTTTCCAATTTTTAAAGTCATTTAGAGTTTGATGTTAAATAAGAATTCAATTTGGAAGCACTCAAATGTTAGGGTTCTAGAGTTCCCATTATTCGAAATTGATTTTTTTAAACGTCAAAAGATCTCCATAAAAAAATATACCCACAAATACAAAATGTTTAATTGAATTGAATTTGAAGAGTTCAAAATTAATCTTACTCAATCCAAAATAATCACAATCCTTCAAACTGAAATATTAAAAAATTGAAAGCTTTCACATTAGAAGCATTTTTCTCCATAATTCATTCTTTACCTGACTATAATAAAATTTATAGATAAAATTAAAAGAAAAGAATTTGCATTAACTTATTTTCAATCCCAAATAAACTTGATTTGGAATTTATCAAGTATTTGAATAGTATCCTTCGAGTTCGATAATGCCTCGACAGAAATGAATGAAAGAAATTCAATGAATGGAATAACAATCTCAAGGGAAGATGTACTTTGAAGATTTTCGAGATCGATCTTCAATCGATCGCCAATGGCCTGATGGCCCTGTGACCGCGAGTGGGGAATCTATTTGAGGCATTGAAGCGTCGCGATGCGAAACGTCGTGCAAAAGAAAATCAGTTCGCAAATCGTGTCGTTGCAAAGGTGTTGTGTTAACACAAAGTAAACTTAACTACGACAGGTTTTACTGACTCTTCGAGCGACTAAAATTTTTTTTTGCAATTTTAATCACTATAATTTACGACGTAATACGACAGAAAAAGTCGTGACGAATTTAGAGGATGGCGTGCGACCCTCTTCGCCATGAACCGGTCCTATCCGTCGAGTTTGAAGTATTCGGAAAGGTCCAGGGTGAGTTTCGCGAGATGACCCTCATCGCAATAGGTCAACGAAAGTGAGGATTGAGGAAGCAGGTCATGTTCCGTTTGAAGGTCAAACGGGTTGTGAGTGCGGAGTCTAATTTACTTCTCGTACCAGAAGTTAAATCATCAAGCATAGCGTTATTTGTAAATAAAAAAATATATTGACGCGAATAGACGAGGGATAGACTGGGATCAAAACGGATAGAAGACTTCCTCTCGTACAACCTTCCCACACCAACTGCTGTAGATGACTCCACTATCTTCTCCCATCATTCCTTCGTATGTTTTTTCCTATCCACTTCTCTATAATCTATTCCCTTCCTTTCCTAATTCTACACCTCTTTCACTATAAAAACATTTCTGTTGCAACTTCCCTAGCCTTTATGTATCCTAACCATCTCTATACTACCTCAACAAGTTTCATCTAACTTCATCAATCATCTTTAAACCTATACTTCCTATTCCTAGGGGGAGAATTCCTCTAATTATTTCATCCATTTTTACCCCTGTCCCTAAAATTCTCCACATGTTATTTGATCATCTATCTAACTTCAGCTCATGCAACCTTTCCACATATACTTCCAAATATTTTCCAACACGTACTTTCCTTACTTAATTTCTTACTCTAAATTTGGCTATCCTTCTCTATCCATTCTCATCTAGACCTATCTTTTCAAATATATAGACCCTTACTTCTTCTTTAACTCTTAATTCCAACTGTTGTAATTGTAATTCGACTCCACTATCTTCTCTCATCTTGCCTATCCTTTGTATCCACTTCTTCATAATTTATTTTCTTCTTACATGTTATTTCCACTTTTCATAATTCTATATATCTTCCCCTGTACAAAATTTGTCCTCTTTCTTCCTATACTGTAACTTCTCGATTCGTTTTTCATCTCCGCTATATCTCTTCCCGGCATTTTTGTACCAACATCTCTTCCCTTTTTGTATCCTGACCTTCTCTATACTGTTCCCCAAATAACAAAAGGTTTTATTATCCTTTTCCAATCTTCTTTAAACCTCAATTTTCCTATTCCTAGGCGGAGAATTTCTGTATCTAACTGTACACTTTCTCTCGTATAACCTTCCCACATGCACTTCCGAACCTCTTCCTCCCACCCAGAATTTCCCCCAAACCTTTGCATTAAATATTAAGGCAATCCTTCCTTCATCTCTTCATGCCAAATGTAACTCACTCCTATATCTTCTCCCATCTTTCTTTTACTTGCTTTCATTATTCTTTGTGTCCACTTCTTCATAGTGTATTTTTTCCTTTCTTTTATTTCCACTATCCCTAATTTATATTTTCCGTACAAAAAATTGTTCTTCCTTCTTCCCGTATTGAAACTTCAGCATTCCTTTTCTACATATACTTTATCTCTTCCCAGCATTTTTATAAAATTCCTTTCCTTTCCTTCACCCGGTTGTCACTATCTTTTTTGTCCACTTTTTCATGATCTGTTATCTCCCTTCCGTTCACTTCCATTGCGTCTAATTCTACACCTTTTTCTATATAAAAAAATGTCTTCTTTCTTCCTACAGTGTAACTATTTCATTCCTTTTCCACCTCGCATTCATGTACAGAAGTAAGTGAACAAGGGAAGAAAGAGGAGGAAAAGATTCAATAAAGTGATAGAAATTAAGAAAAGGAAGAGTACTTTATGGACTTGTTAGGAGGGTTTGAAAGCAGGATGAGAAATGATTGTAGAGATCTGGAATAAGATGTAAAAATATGGAGAGACAGAATTGCAGAAATGGTTAAAGAAGATATGGAGAGGGGAGGGGTGGGCAGAAAATTTTTAAAAATTAAACAAATACCTTCTCATTATGATGAGAATATAATAAAAGGAGGATTTTTATGCAGCACATATAGAAGAAGAAATGAGAAAAAACAGTGGTAGGGATGAATTTAGACAAGAAAACAATATACATGTTAGAGGAAGATGAAATGGAAATAAAAGGATAATTATACGTCCAAAGAAAAATTAGGATAAAAGAAATTGTTATTAATGTGGAAAAAAAACAGATAAATAACTTCAAAAGTATGAAAGGATTAATACTGAAACACAATTTTGTCCAAAAATATCTGAAGAATTTTTTTTAATCTGTTAAACATGTTTAAATTTTAGATTTCCATTGTTGTAAAAGTTTCAAAGAGTCATTTCTCTCTAAAAATATCAAAAACAACATTTTTTTTAATTTTCCAAATCGAGATATTCAGTATAATAGTATGATACTGAATCTTCAAATTGTAAAAATTATTCCGAGATGTGGCTTTTTAAAATAACAGTTTTTTTTTAATTTTCTACAGGTTGCTATTTTCCAAAATATGTCAGAGATCTCTGTCAACAACTGGGAATTTGTGGCTGGGTGAAGAACACTAAAAAGGGAACGATAGTGGGAAAAATGCAAGGACCAGAATCACTTGTTGAACAAATGTAAGTTATTAGTTTTCATAAAACTTCCTCATAATAATCAAGTATATCATGTTCTAATTAAAAGTGTAAATGTAAAATTTATAATTGAAAGATTCAATTGTGCAATTAGAAGCATCTAATTTTCGAAAGCTTATATTTAGGTTTTAAAAAGTTCGAATTATTCAAACTGTAATTCAGACAAATTCAAATAGAAAGACTTTGAATTGAAAAATCAAAAATCAAAACGAAATTTAAATTTAAAAAAATTGAAGATTATAAATAACTACAAGTTTTATTCAATTTTAATTTGAAAGGATTCAAATGTTGATAATTTTAAATTGCGATTGTGCAAAAAAAGCTTACAAATTGAATGAATAAAAATAAAAAATTTTTTTAAACATCATG
This sequence comes from Andricus quercustozae, assembly GCA_932072015.1. Classification (NCBI taxonomy): domain Eukaryota; kingdom Metazoa; phylum Arthropoda; class Insecta; order Hymenoptera; family Cynipidae; genus Andricus; species Andricus quercustozae. Next base: position 3,987 of record CAKNWU010201764.1, on the reverse strand, counting down.
ATAATATTTCAAATTCATATTTTGTCAATCGGTATCAAAACTACGAGGCTTCTGATACGTTCACTTTAAAACAAAATTAATCTAACTTGAAATTTTTTCTCCATTCAATACTACTTTCAAATAAAATAAAAAAATCATTTGATTATACACAGACAATAGGTCAATTGGCAATCCATATTTCTGCCGAATTCAATGATTAAAATACTTTTCTAATCTTTAAAATGGAAAGAAACTATTTACAAAAATACATTATAGACAGCAAATCCCTAGACATACTTATTCTATTTAAATTGCTCAAAGTTAAATCCCACACTGCTAAGCTTTACAACAATAACAAAATTTGGCGCATATAAACAAACTCTACACAATATAATTTAATAATTAACATTTTTAAAATCACACAAAATAAAAATATGTTTTAAAACCCTAGACAATTAAATAATGCATGGTAAAATTCTGCATAAGGCGAAAATAACTTTATTTACGCCAAGAGGGGAACCTAAACACGCACGTTACATGGACCACGATGCAAGAGTCTTTGTACTCCTGGTTAGATCAGGCGGTAGCGCTCCAATTTTGTAACCGGAAAGTCCAGGCTCTATTCCTGCTACCGAAATTTGTTGCCCATTTTTTAAAATTCAAATTATGTATTTTTTATTGCTATTATTGGTTATTAAATTTTTTCAATCCAGATAAAATATTAATTTTTAATCATTTTTTCATATAGAAAATTGTTTATGTAATATTTTGTTAAAAACATCACTCATTACTTTAATTTCAAAATATGAACATTATGATAATAATAGAAAATATCTTTTACTTATATTCTACTTTTTATATTATTTTATTTTACTATTTCTTTACAGTTGAATATTTATTTTATTCTTATTATACTCTTTTTATATATTTTATTTTTATCTCATAAAAATTATAATAACCAAAATATAAATATTCAATTGCATGAAGAAAAATGATAATTTTCTATAACAAAATCTTTCCTTGGAGTAAAAGTGGTAAAGATGGAAAAAATGTATGAATTTATTTTAATTGTAAATCATTCCCATTGAATTCCTCCATTCTGATGAATATAATACAATTTAATTTAATTCGGTTGTATCTCAATGAATTAATTGCATTTAATTTGAGTCTGTTGAATCTCGTTGAATCCCAATTATTTCCATCAAATGCCACTGAATTCCGCATAATTGCATTTTATTCCATGAAATTTTGATGAATTTCTTCAAGTTCCCTTGAATTCTAGTGAATACTTACTTATTTCGAAATATTATGTTAAATTTGAGTAAATTCTGTTCAACTTCGATAAATTAAATTTAATTCCATTAAATTTATTCAAAATTAATCAAATTTCTTTGAATTCTAATAAGGTTCTGTGAACATAGATTTGAATTTTGTTTCACGATACTAAATTACGATTAATTCCACTGAATTCCGATTAATTTACTTGAATTTTCTTCAAGTCCAATCGAAATCCATTTAATCCCGTTGAATTTCATCGAAGGCCATTGTATTTCATCAAGTATTAGTTAGTATTATTTTTTTAAATATATACAAATTATCTAATAACATTTATAATATTAAAAATATTGTTTAATTAAATAATAATTAAATGAAATTCTATTGAATCCTGCACTTAATGTTAATGGAATTTTTTGAATTCTATTGAATTTAATAGAACTATATTAAATTCCATCGAATTTCATTAAATTTGATTTAATTATATTGATTCTGATAAAATTAATTAAATTTCGATCACTTAATGAATTCCGTCAAACTTTCTTGATTGTGGTTGAACTTCAACGAATTTCGTTGAATATTAATGCATTCCACTCAATTTAATTTAATTACATTTCATTTATGTGATTGATTTTCAGTCAATTTTATTTAATTCTGATAAATATAACAAAATTGTATTGAATTACGTTGCATCTCAATAAATTTTATTGCATTTCATTAGAGTCCGTTAGATTTAATTTAATTTCGTTGAATTTTGTTGTATTTAATTAAATTTCGGTAAATATCATTGAATTCCAATTAATTCTGTTGAATTCCTGGTTTGACCGGGAGTTGAAAGACTCTCGCATCGCGGTCCATGTAACGTGCGTTGAGTTTTTAAATGTCGTTTTTCTCCAGAGTGGCTGAAAAGCACATCTTATTACTTTAGCATATTACAAGTTTGGCAATTATCTACTACTGGGAGGAGTACGAATCCAAACAAAATTCCGAAGGTTTTACGGTTATACCGTTTAACTCTGCTGGGTTAAAAAAAAGATTTGAATGTTGTGTAGAGTTTTAAAAGCAAAAAATTATCAAATTAAATTATATTATCTAGAGTTCGTCTAGATTCGCAAAATTTAATTTTCTACTTTATGTGGAGTTTTACTATTTATATTTAATTGCGAACAATTTCAATAAAAATAATCAAGCGAAGGCTTTAGCTGCGTAGAACTTATTTGGGTAGATTAGATATCACCCAAAAAAATCAAGGTCAGTTTGATAGCAATTATTTCCCCTTTCATCAGGAAAGTTTGGATACTTTTTTGTTATACTGATTATTACAACACTTTCGTCTTCCTTGAAGGCTAGAGCTGAAGATTTGCTTTGGAGAATTGAATCTACAATTCCCCACGTGCACTCCAAAGTATATGTACATCTTGTAGTTTTAAAGACATTTTTCCGAGTGTTTCGCTCAGTGGAATAAGCTTGATTAACTTTGAAGTTTTTCCTCCACTGGCGGTTCTTTACCATTGCAAAGAACATAGAGTAGATAATAGTCGATTGCCGTTGTTTCGTCAGCCTTTTGGAAGTAAAGTTCACTAAACGCGTCATAATCGTCGTCGACACAATCGGTCCGACACGGTTCTCGGACGACGGTTTGTACTCGACGGCCATTAAAAGCCCGTGACCTCAGTAGCAAATTGGTGAGTAGGTACGTACGTACCATTAGGTTCAAGACTGGCTTTAATAATAATTTAATGAAGTAATGGGCCAGCAGCGCAGGCATCACCTCCTTGCTCCTTCTATTCTCATATTCACCGCACACGAGTCATCGCCAAATAACAGATCTCTCCGAAGATGCAACGCCTCCTCATCCTCACACACCTCGAATTTTTCCCTCGTCGTCACCTCGCCATTCTTCACTTTTCAGATCAATCAAGAGAGTTCTGATTTTAAAATCGGAGATGGAAAATCAGATTCAAAATCGTCAGCACAATCTTCAGGGGGGAAATTCTACTCACCAGGGTGGCCGGAAAACTTCATTTTCGACATTCCCCAACTTTTCCCTGAACAATTTTTCATTTTTCCTGATCATTAAGAGTCAAAGACCAGCATTTTCAAGCTGTAACATTTTTAACATCAAATCTTTTATACACGGAAAAAACAATTTCAGATTAACATTTTTTCATTTATTTATATTTACTTCAACCGTAAAAGATTAATTTTCTATCCAAAAGGACGAATTTTCAACAAAAACCGACTTTCAAATATAGGATAGTCGAATTTTCAATAAAATAGTGGAATTTTTAACCAAATAGCTGAGTTTTTAACCTGCAATAATAAATTTTCAAGCAAAAAAGATTCAAATCGAAACAAAAATAGTTGAAACAAACAAAGATGAATGTTCAAACAAAAAGGATTACAATTCAACCAAAAACAGTTGAATTTTTAACCAATTAGTTGAATTTTGAATCCAAAAGTTCAATTTTTAACAAAAAAGTTCATTTTAAAACAAGAAAGATGGCTTTTCTACCATAAATGTGAATATTCAAACCAAAAGAACAAATTTTCAACCACAGTTGAATTTTTGTCGCCGAAAAAGAATGACTTTAACAAAATCGTCGAATTTTCAATAAAATAATTAAACTTTTAACAAAATAGTTGAATTTTTAACAAAAAAGCTCAATTTTGAACCTACAAAGAGGAATTTTACACCACGAACACTAATTTTCTGCCAAAAGACGAATTTTC
>CAKNWU010201759.1:0-16958 GCA_932072015.1 Andricus quercustozae | reverse complement strand
ATAGATTTTAAACATAAAACAAAATAGGTAAATTTTCATTAAAAATTTAGTTTTCAACCGAATAAAATAAATTTTTAGGAAAGATCATTTTCGACAAAAAATTGAATAACTTAACTTTCAATAGAAAAAATTGAATATCCCTTAAAATACTTTGAAATCCCTCGAAATCCTTGAAGCTTTAATACAATTGTTAAAATCTTGGAAAATTCCTTAAAATACCTTAAAATCCCACTTCTAATACTGATTAATGCAAATAATTCGTAGTAATCCCAATATTCCGAAGTAATAGAATTGTAACCCGGAGTAATCCATTTTTTAAAAAATAGATTTTTTTTTTTGAAAATTCATCTTTTTTTGTTGAAAATTCAACTATTGGGGTGAAAAATTATTTTCTTTGCTTAAAAGTTTAAATACGTTGTTGGAAATTCGTTTGTTGGGTTGTAAAATCCATTTTTTTAACTGAAAATTTGACTATTTCATTTTTGCTGAAAGTTTGTCTCAGTTAAAAATTTATGTATTTTGTTCAATCTTTTTTTAAAATAAAATTAACATTTTTCCTTGAAAATTCATCTTTTTGGTTGTAAACTAAATTAGTGAAAAATTCAACTATTTGGTTGAAAATTTATATTTTTTTTTAAAAAGTCGTCGTTTTGGTATAAAATTTATATTGTTGCTTGGAAATTAGGAAATCAATGTTCTTTCTTTAAATCTCACTTTTTTGGTTAAACATTCATCTTTGAAACTGAGAATTTGACTACCTCAATTTTTACTGTTTATTTACCTTTTTTATTTGGAAATTGAACTATTTCACTTCAAAATTTATGTCTTTGATTAAAAATTTAACACTTTTCTTCAAAGATCGTTTTTTGCTTGGCAAAAAATTAATTTTTCTGTTTTAAAATGTAACTATTCCATGTTTGATTAAAAATTTGTGTTTTTTAATTGGTAATTCAAATATTCGGATGAAACTTTCTCTTTTTTCGTTGAACATTTAACTACTTGGTTTAAAATTAGTATTTTTTTATAGAAAATAATTCTTCTCAGTGAAAAATTAATGTTTTTAGTTGCAAATTCAATTATTGTATTAAAAGTAATCTACTTCGTAAAAAATCCATCAATTTTGGGAAAGCAATTTTTGTTCTTGACAATTAACCATTTTTTTTAAAAATTAAACTATTTTGTAGAAGACTTAACTTTTTTGCTTGGAATTCCAGTTTTTTTGTTGAAAATTCAATTACTTTATAGAAAATTTAACTGTTTGGTTAAAATTTTTTTTTATAATCCTTGTTTTTTGTTTAAAATTCCTCTCTTTTGGTAACAAATTTATGTTTTAGGTTACAAATTTTACTCTTTGTTTGAATGTTTTTTAATTAAAATTTTTCTTATTAAAAATTCAGCTATTACAGTTGAGATTTCTTCATGTATGTTGAACATTCATCACCTTTATTAAAAATTCAACTATTTCGTTGGAAACTACCTAACCATTCTATTGTTGCTAAAAATGTTTTTTTTTTTTAATGATAATTAAACTATTTTCCTCAAACTTTATCTTTTTTAGTTGAAAATTTAACTACTTGGTTGAAAATTCGTCTTCTGTGGTAGAAAATTAATCGTCTCGGATGAAAATTCATGTTTTCGGTGGGAAATTTAATTATTTGATGAGTAAATTATCCTCGTCGTAGAAAATTGGGGAAATAATATACTGGGTAAAAATTCAACTACTTTGTTAAAAATGAGCCATTTTGGTTTAAAAATGCAATTACTTTGGTAGAAAAGTCTACTGCTTGGAAAAACATTCATGTTTATCGTTGAAGCTTCATCTATTTGGTTGAAAATTAATCTAATTTGTTAACAATCAATCAATTTTGTCAGAAAGTGCCCTTTTTGTTTAAAAAGTCAAGGATTTTGTTGAAAATCTATCTCTTTGGTCGAAAATCTGACTTTTCTCTTGAAAACACATTTTTTTTTGGTTCAAAAACTTATTTTTTTAATGAAAAATCAACTACACGTATTATAGTTGAAGATTTATCATTTTAAATGAAAATTAATTTCTTTGGTTAAAAAATGAACTACATTGTTGCATTTTTTGTTTGTTTCGAAATTAATTTTTTCAATAAAAATTCAACTGATCCATTTCAGGATGTATTTTGTTGAAAATTTGTCTTTTCCGGTAATCCAATACATTCTCAAACTGAAGCAGTGAAATTTTTACTGGTTGAATCAGTATTTTGAATATCACTGGTGAACCAGTGATTTTCCAATTTTCACTAGGTGAACCAGTAAGCGAATCAACAGTCCTGAAATACCCTCGTTGACAGCGAGGTGGAAAAGTCATTTTTCTGGTTTTAGTATAAAATAATTTTTTTTTTTTAATTTGAGCTATTTTCATGAAAACGCATTGTATTTCGACTCGAAATCTTACGAATTTCAAGTTTTTTACACTCGGACCCCGATTTAGTAACCCCCAGTTTAGTGATTCCTAGAACTACTGGCCGACGCAGTTTCCCACCGCGCTGGGCGAAAGACGGTTGCGACTCTCGCATCGAAAGGCAGCCCTGACTGTTTACGTTTCGATTCCCCCGATTTAGTGACGAGGCTATTTGCAAGCAACTCGCCACAGTGTTACTAAATCGGGTTACGAGTGTATATTAAATTTCATATGGTAGTTACATTAATTTCATTTGAGAGAATTTATTCCTACAATTCTTCGTATTTTTGTGAAAAATTAATGTATTTCTCCTCATTTGAGAGAATTTTGGGATACTTTAATTTTCGGGACGGGGGAGGGGGCAAGGAAGAACTATAATCATTTAAGGGGAGAAGGGTAAAATATAGCACGAAATTGGTAACGTATTTTGTGGACGATCCAGGATCACCCTGAAGCTGATCCATGTAGAAGCTGATCCTCCCTGGGAAAGTTATGGCACTTATTTCCTCGCCAGCGAATCAAATTAACGTAATCCATTAATTTTTCGCTTTGAACAATAATATTCTCCCACCTAAACCGAAAAGAACAACCAAAATCGCGTCCGAATTAATAATTATTCTTAATTCCTTTAGGTGTTCGCTTACAAACGACGCCATTTACAGAGCTGGATTTTAGTTACCTCGTGGTGGCGCTGTTGTCACTCAGCGCGTCTTTTCAAAAAGCTATTCTTAGATTTTGTGAATATTCTTTAAGTTACCAATAAGGAGAGTGAATAAAGATATCACCTTGGGCCTGAATCTAAACATTTTTCAATTCCCTACTTCCGGTAGAGGTATGAAACATCCAGAGTGGAAGGCCCTCGAGTATAATTAGATGTCCCAGTTTACTATGCAGCATCTCATTAAAGCGACAATGTGCAACGTGCATACTACAGCAATTCAGCGCACGTCGCTCGATAATAACTCACACACTTTTTATTTATTCTCTACCTTCCACTTCTTTTTAGTACTATAAAAAAAAGGTCCAATTTTATGCTAAACTGTTGAAGTTAATATTTAATAGTGTAATTATGTTAGGTAAAAACTAATTATAAGAACAATTTAATTCTGATATCGTTTTCTGATGAAATTAAGTATAATTAGCGGATTATGAGTTGAAATCTGAAAAAATGAACTTTCTTGATGTAGTCGTTGGCAGGATTAAAATCTAGGAAACTTTTCCTGAGTTCGGAAATAAAGGAAGGAAATTTAATTTCCTTTTCCTTCATTTATTCGCGAGGAGAAGTTACACATACTTGATTAGTTTTCTGAATATATATCTAGTAAGTTCTGCACTCTGGAGCTACTTTTGATTAAAGAATTAAAATTTATACCTTAGAGCATAAAATTTCAATAAAGAATTATAATGTAGACTTAAGGACAGGGAATTTACGTGAAAAATAATTATTTCATTTGGAACGAAGAATTGTTTTACATGAAACGGGAAATTCCAGAAAGAATTATAATTTATTCTTTACAACAGGGACTTTTCGTAAAAGATTGTAATTTAAACTTTAAGACGTAAAATTATAGTATAGAATTATGATTTGGGGTTTAAAACAGGGAATTTTCGTTGACAATTATAATTTAAACTTTGACTGGTGGAATTTTCGTAAAAAAATAACATTTTCACTTTGGAACAGGGACTTTCAAAAGAATTGTAATTTTCGCTCTGGAATAGACGATTTCCGTAAGAATGTAGAATTTATAATTCAGGACAGGAAATTTTTATAAAGAATTATTATTTGCCTTGGAATTTGTAAAAAATTATAATTTTCACTTTGGAAAAAGGAATTTCAATCAAGAATTATAATTCAGACCTTAGGGCAGGGAAGTTTTGAAAAAAAAAATTATTTATGGACTTCGAATAACAAATTTTTTATATGGAACGGGAAGTTCCAGAAAGAATTATAATGTGCACTTTCCAACACGGACTTTCCACAAAATATTGTAATTTAGACTTTTAGACGAAGAATTTCCGTGGAGAATTATGATTTAGGATTTGGGACAGGAAATTCTCGTTAACAATTATAATTGGGACCTTGAATCGGGGAATTTTAGTAGAAAATCAGAACTTTCACTTTGCAACAGAGAATTTCTAAAGAATTATATTTTTCGCTCTGGAATAGACGATTTCCATGAGAATATAGAGGTAGAGAAAAAATAATAAGGATGGACATGGAATCTTCGTGAAGAATAATAATTTGATTTGGAACAGAGAATTTTTGATGTGGAACAGGGGATTTCCATAAACAATTATTATCTGCCTTGGAATTTGTAAAAAATTATCATTTTCACTTTGGAACAAGGAATAATTCCAATAAAGAATCATAATTCAGAACTTAGGGCAGGGAATTTTTGAAAAGAACTATTATTTGACTTGGAACAAAACAATTTTTACATCAAACGGGAAATTCCAGAAATAATTGTAATTTGTTCTTTACAGCAGGTACTTTTCGTAAAAGATTGTAATTTAAACTTTTAGACGTAGAATTATCGTAAAGAATTATGATTTGGGGTTTAAAACAGGGAATTTTCGTAAAAAATTAGTATTTTCACTTTGGAAGAGGGAATTTCAGAAGAATTATAATTTTCCCTCTGGAATAGACGATTTTCGTAAGAGTGTAGAATTTAAACTTCAGGACAGGAAATTTTGATAAAGAATTATTATTTTCCTTGGAATTTGTGAAAAATTATAATTTTCACTTTGGAACCAGGAATAATTCCAAAGAAGAATTATAATTCAGACCTTAGGGCAGGGAAGTTTCGAAAAGAATTATTCATTGACTTGAAACAACAAATTTTTTACATGGAACGGGAAATTCCAGAAGAATTATAATTTGCACTTTCCAAAAGGGACTTTCCGAAAAATATTGTAATTTAGACTTTTAGACGAAGAATTTCCGTGGAGAATTATGATTTAGGATTTGGGACAGAAAATTCTCGGTAACAATTATAATTGCGACTTTGGCTCGGGGAATTTTCGTAAAAAATTAGAATTTTCACTCAGGAAGAGGGAATTTCAGAAGAATTATAATTTTCCCTATGGAATAGATGATTTCCGTAAGAATATAGAATATAGACTTTAGGACAGGGAATTTTCAGAAGAATTATTATTTGCCTTGGAATTTTTGAAAATTATAATTTCCACTTCAGGAACAGGAATAATTTCAATGAAGAATTATAATTAAGACCTTCAAGCAGGCATTTTTGAAAAGAATGATTATTTGAATTGAAACAAAATTTTTTACATGAAATGGGAAATTCCAGAAAGAATTGTAATTTTCACTTTAAAATACGGAGTTTCCTCAGAAGATTGTAATTTAGACTTTCAGACGAATTTCCTTAAATAATTACGATTCAGGGTTCGAGGAAGGGAAATTTTTTAACAATTATAATTTGGACCTGGACTCAGGGAATTTTCCTAAAAAATTAGAACTTTCACTTTGGAACCGAGAATCTCTAAAATAATTATCATTTTCACTCTGGAATACACGATTTCCGTAAGAATGAAAAATTTAGACTTCAGGGCAGGAAAATTTTATAAAGAATTATTGGAATTTGAAAAAAATTATAATTTTCACTCAGGAACAGAAAATTTCCAATAGAATTATAACTTTCGCTTTGAAATAGAAGATTTCCGTAAGAATATAGAATTTAGACTTTAATAATGGTATTTTCGTGAAGAATAATAATTTGAGTTGGAACAGAGATTTTTTTACATGGAACGGGAAATTCGAGAAAGAATGATAATTTGCAATTTCCAACGGGGACTTTCCTTTGGCTCGGGGAATTTTCGTAGAAAATTAGAATTTTCACTCAGGAACAGAAAATTTCGAAGGCAATTATAATTTTAGCTTTGAAATAGAAGATGTCCGTATGAATATAGAATTTAGATTTTATACATGGAATTTTCGTGAAGAATAATAATTTGAGTTGGAACAGATCATTTTTTATATGGAACAGGGGATTCCCATAAAGAATTATAATTTTCACTTTCGAACGGCGAATGTCCGTAAAGAATTATAACTTAGAATTTATGAGAGCAAATTTTGATAAAGAATTAACATTTGACTTTTGGAATACATCAATTTTCACATGGAACGGGAATTTTGAAGAATAATTTTAACTCTGATTTAGAAGAAGGAAAATGAAGGAAAGAAATATCATTTCCTTTTCCTTGATTTATTTTCAAGGAGAGGTTAGTTATGCAGTTGCTCTTGCTTAAAGACGATTCATCATATCTTTGCTCGTTCCTTTTTGAATAAATATCAAAGCTTTCGAGGAAATTATTCTAAAGGATTAATACGCATTATTGAAATATACGGAGTTGCTTCAGGTCCTTTTATGAATTTTTCATGAGTTGAACACAGAAAATCAGTCTCTCTTCTAAAACTGAATTTCATTTAATATATACAGTGTATTGACATTTATTATATATTAATTCTATTTTGAAATGACATCAATTTCTCTAATTATTACAATCGCGTAACTCCGATTGCAAGTTTAGAACGTAGTTCCCATTACGAATTAATGAGATACAGCTCTCCATCGAAACATTTCAATTATACAAAGCGCGCGACCACATATCCAGTTCGGGAACCAGTGCTATAAAGTTTAGTTCCAAAATCAAAAAGAAATGGAATTATTACATATACTTTCCACGCAAAAGTAACCATTAGTCACGAACAAAAACTGAATAAGAACAATTGCCACGGTTAGGAAAAATTTGTTATAACAAATTCACTCATATAGAATGTTTTGAAATCTTTTCACGTTTTAAATTATTTTGGAATCTTTTCATAACTTCTAAATATATTTTAAAATTACCCGATTATTTCCCAAATTTCAAATGTTTAATTAAAATCACACTGCCGGATAGTGTATGAATAAATGCAATGTTGGATGACAAATGGATGCTAAATTTTTTATTTCGATTCAAACTTTTCTTATAAATGTGACACAAAGTGGAAAACTTTTTCGTAACTACCAACTCCCGTTATATGCACATAAAATTTTTATGTTCAAATTTAGCAGATTTATGGTAGCTTGTAACGACTTTTATTATTTTGATATCGCCTAAAGAAATTAGTAAAATATATGAGGAACAATTTTGATGATTCAAATTCAAACCTGCAGAGGTTCGACATAAATGTAAAATATTTCCAGAATATATTGATATTTTTCTAGCGAAGAAGAGACTTTAGCCAACGGCAATCAAAAAATTAATGAATTCAGTTAACATCGGTTTCTCATCAGCTGATGGGATGCGTGAAATAATTCAATTTGAAGTACTTTATAATTAAAGCTATTCGACTCGCACAGGTTGAATCCGGCTGATATATCGATAGTCCATTTCCTCACCCAATAATATAATAATAAAACAAATATGGGCAGCTCACTTGTCAATTATGTAAATATACTTGCTAAAAGTCGTCAATATTTTTATATTTACTTTCATTATAAATTTAAATGAAATTGATGTCTGGGCAATGTTGAAGGATTTATATAAATTCAATCTTTTAAAATTTGTGGACTTTAATTTAATGAATTGAATTACCTACACATTTCAAAATTTCAGAATTTACATCAACTTCAGGTTCATGAGAAAAATCCCATAGAATTATTTTACGTAGAAGCGAACAATTAGAGAGAACAAATTCATTCTCTAAAGTGCTTCCGAATGTTTGTTTATGCAAAAAAGTTCTCCTCCCATTCTCGTCTCTGCGTGGATAAAAAGGACGAAAACAAGTAGTGGATGCGGGACAGAAGGGAAAAACACGTTGGACTTTTTTTATTGGCCGTTTGCGAGGTAACGATCTTCCGGTGTGTATATAACTATAGGAGTCGGACGCGTCCCGGAAACGAGTCTCTTGACCGATTTCCACCCTCTCATTTCTTTCCACTGGAACTCGTAAACTCGACAGATTCCTTTTTCCACCCTCCTTTGCACATTCTCGGGCTACCTTATTCTTGTTATCTCCGTCTACACGAATTTTTGAGAAAAACATTGAGAAGAAACAAGAAAGCCAAACTAGACAAAGTATTATCATGCAGAAATGTTAAAGGTTTGAAGGAATCCGAGCATTTTTATCTTTGGGAAAGATTTTTTGTAAAATAAATATGTACTCTTGTCTAGATCACTTGAGTGAATTACAAAATCGCATCTGTTACTGCTGTACCTGGTGTGACGTCTGGATCATTAAATTACATCACTTAACTAATATTAAGAAACAGATTCCTCGTTTTTGTTTGACAATTATCAGAATAGCTAAGAAAACTTAACTATAATGATTTTGTCGAAGCGGGATTTGAGGCAAAACAGAGAGGAGGGTGATCAAATAAATTGTAATCATTTTATTTATTACTTAAATTGAATCGATTTATTTTCGGTAATTACAATTGGTGGATTTTTAAATCATAAGTGCCGAAGTGACTGGTTCGAATGCCGAGAATTTGTTTCTCCCAGGATAAGGCAGCTTTTAAGGAAAAAGACAAGATTTCAATAAGATAGGTGAAAGGAAAAAGAATTTAACACTGAAATTAAAATAGATCGGTACTCACTCGAATTATTATTTCAGAGTCTCGTGCTTCAGTTACAGGAGTATATCCAGGATTTTGTTGTGAAATATTCTGGTGACCTTCAAGTTCTCTTGAAGGGAGGGCAAGATGCCAGATTTCGCCCGACAACGGAGGAGCGTCTTCAATGTAACGGATGATGACTGAGGTTTCATCAACTGAACGCCAGAATGAATCCGGGGTTTTAACTCCAGGGAGCCAAATAGATTTGGGATTTTATTTTGTTAATTTTCATTTCAAAAACACCAGTTTCCACTAGAGACATATTCCTATATTGTGCACAACAATTATTACACTCAATAATTTTGCCGACTCGACCTTACACTAATGAGCAAATTTAACTGGTTGAGTTAGGACAAATTTTACAGTTTGATTTCAGTAGCGGATTAAATCTAATTGTCAAACTTGAATGACATTTACAAATACGGATTTTCTAAACTCGTTCAGGGACGGAAAAAGAAACAGACTGGCAGAGCCTTCGGCGGATAATGGACAAACGGAAAACTACACTTGATAATTTTGGTAGGTTTTATATATGGGGTAGCAATTTCATACCCGATTTCTAACAACATTGATTAGTTTCCATTTTGGGTTTTCTCTTTTTACTTTACGTAATTAGGGGAGTTTGGAAAACCCGTAAATGATAAGGTTTTTAGGGTGAAGCCGCATGCGACGTATGCTATTCGTAGAAATCTGATAAATCAATACCAGTCAGATTTGTATTGATTTGTATTTTATAATTAAGTTTATATTATAAATAGTTATAAGTTATTATTTCCGTTACGTCGCAGGACGTAACACTTGACTGTCTTGTGTAGAAATATATCTTTAATTGTATCAAATAAAAAATTACAAGCTTTGATGGCTCAGTTTAGGCATTCAGATTTGAAGTTAGAGGTCCGAGGTGCAATGCCTGAGCCTGTACATTCTAGCTGCTTTTACCAGTTTCACCAAGGTTCTGATGGTTCGAATCCCATCTTAATCGGTAGATCCTTCCATCAAGCAGTTGGCCATAACCCATTCTGTAGATGTTAGGATAAAAAAAACGTGCGCTAATATCATATTAGGCACATTAATACCCATCAGATTACTTGACTGAAGACAATAATTGGTATGTAACTAATGATATATACCAAGACAGTCCCGCATAGAAAGTTCTCTTCAATTGTATCGAAAAAAATATTAGGCGGGTTGACGGCTCAGGCTTTGACGCTCAGAATTTTTCAGGTATGAGATTTGATTTATGAGCCAGTGCATCTGGTTAATCTTCTATGTACTTTGACCAAGGTCCTGATGGTTTGGACACCACCTTAAGCCACAATTGAGAACAGGTTGGAACTAAAATCTTATATTAGTGATCAAGAGTCTTATCGTCTAAAATCTGGAGGTTTAGTTGTTGCTAAAGCTTATGCTCTCCAAAGATTCAAAAACCTAATTTAAAATGGAGATTAATAGTGTCGTCCATTGGTTCACCAACATATAATAGGGCTTCCTATTTGGCTATTATATTTAACCAATCCAAATTAATTTTTTTCTCACTTCAAGGACAGTTGGTCATTCAAAGAAAAATTAAAAAATGTTAAAGTCCCAAACATTCGTTCCATGGTATCATTGGATGTTGTTTCAATTTCCAACAATATTCCACTTAATTTAGATATTGAGTGTGTTGATGAAAAAATGCGAAAAAATCGTCACTTAACAAGGATTTCTACAAGTGAAATATTAATCGCTTTTAGAACAGTCTTCAATAGTACTGTTTTTTCATTCATTAAAACATTTTACAAACAAACAGGCTTCTAAATGAGCTTACCTTTATCCCCGGTTACGGCCAACATCGTGTTAAATAATAATGAAAACACGGCTCTTCCAAAATTAAATTTCAAACCAATTTTTTATGTTAGATATGTGGATGATGTTTTTACTATCATTCCTACGGATAAAAACAATGAGTTTCTGGAGGATTTTAACAATATAGAAGATTCAATACATTTTACGTATGAAGCGGAAGACAATAATGTAATAAACCACTTAGATTTATCAGTCATAAAAGATGAGGATGGTTACTTACTAACTAATTGGTTTAGGAAACCGTCTTCTTCAGGGCAATTTTTGAACAATGACTCTCATCATCTTCTTGCACAAAAAATAGGATTGGTTAAAAATGTAGTTGACAGAGGAATTAAATTTAGTGATTTTAAATCCAGAAAAGACAACTTAAATCATATCAAAGAAATCTTCAAATTAAATAACTATCCTTCACAGTTTATAAATAACATTATTAAAGATAGAATCAATGGAATTTATAATTACTCTATTATAAGCAGAAAGACAGAAAAGTGGTTATCCATGGTTTATCAGAAAGTATTAGAGGTGTCTTAAAAAATTTGACATAAATGTTTAATGTTTAATGTACAAAAGGAAAATCATCGAATGCATTTTTATTAATAAATATAAAGACGTATGTGGAAATTCACAAACTGAGAGAATACGTATTAACAATTACTATCAATGTATACTGAATTAGTTTTTAGAATTACTTAATTGACTTTAAACTCTACCGCGCTTCTTATTGCACATACTCAGTTGTAAGACATTTTATTCAACGCCACAACCTAGCCTTACACATATATCATTTCAAAATGTCCGTCCTTACCTAATATTATTTACAACGACTAAAAAACTAATGTTTTTATTATTTTCGACATTTATGAATCTAAGGAGCACAATGTTGTTCAGGTATTTCTTTTAATTATTTTTAATGCGACACAATCATTATAAAATACTTTGACTTTTACACAGTAAAAACTAGGAATTCATTTTTATCCGGGATCCTTTTTTAGGCGTCCTAAAATGATCTCATAAATAGTCTATTTTAGTCCCAGTTTCTGTCTTGTTTAGATTGCTAACTTCAGATTGATAAATGATGCGAGAGAGCAAACTAAATTGATTCAGAGGGTGCATTGTTTCAATCATTCCAGACTTCAATATTATTACGAATTCCATTCATTCCGTGAATTTTATGAATTCCAAAAATTTCGTGAATTCCTTTAATTCCGTGAATTTCATGAATTCCATAAATTTTGTGAATTCCTTTAATTCCGTGAATTTCATGAATTCCATAAGTTTCGTGAATTCCATCAATTACATGAATTCCGTGAATTCCATAAATTTCTTGAATTTCTTCAATTACATGAATTCCATAAATTTCTTGAATTTCTTCAATTACATGAATTCCGTGAATTCCATAAATTTCTTGAATTTCTTCAATTACATGAATTCCGTGAATTCCATAAATTTCTTGAATTTCCTTAATTACATGAATTTCATGAATTCCACGAATTCCGTCAATTCCATTAATTCCGTGAATTTTATGAATACCATGCATTTCGTGAATTCTGTGAATTCCATTAATTCCCTGAATTCTGTGAATTCCATGAATTTCCTGAATTCTATCAATTCCAGGAATTTCGAGAATTCCGTCAATTCCGTGAATTCCATTAATTCCGTGAATTTCATGAATACCATGCATTTCGTGAATTCTGTGAATTCCATTAATTCCATGAATTTCCTGAATTCTGTGAATTCCATGAATTCCATGAATTTCGAGAATTCCGTAAATTCCTATAATTGCATCTTGAATTCCTTCAATTATATAAATTCCGTGAATTCCACGAATTTCGTGAATTCCTTTAATTCCATGAACTACCTGAATTCCATGAATTCCGTGAACTTAACGAATTCCAATAATTCCGTGAATTTCATGAATTCCTTAAATTCCATAAATTCATTGAATTCGATAAATTTCGTGAATTTCATGAATTCCGAGAATTCAGTGAATTGCGTGAATTTATTGCATTTCATGAATTTCGTGAATTCTGTGAATTCCATGAATTCCATTAATACCGTGTATTTCATGAATTCCTTGAACTTCATGAATTCCGTGAATTTTATTAATTCTATGAGTTATATGAATTCTATGAATTTCATAAATTCCGTGAATTTCGAGAATTCCTTGAATTCCATAAATTTCTTGAATTCCTTCAATTACATGAATTTAGTGAATTTCTCGATGTGCTTGAATTCCATTATTCCTTAAATTCCATGAATTCCCTGAATTCTATGAATTTAGTGAATTGCGTGAATTCCATCAATTCATTGAATTCCATAAATTCCGTGAATTTGTGAATTCCATGAATTCCATTAATACCGTGAATTCCAAGTATTCTGTGAATTCCACAAACTCTCTGAATTCCATTAATTCTTTTGAAATTCGTGAATTCCATGTATTCCGAGAATTCAGTAAATTTCGTGAATTTTTTTTAATTCGAGGAATTTCGTGAATTCATTCAATTCCATGAATGCCGGGGATTCCTCGATTTCATTGAATTCCATGAATTCCGTAAATTCCGTAAATTCCGTAAATTCCGTGAATTTCATGAATTTCGTGAATTTATTGATGCCCTTGAATTCCATTATTCCTTAAATTCCATGAATTCCGTGGATTCTATGAATTCAGTGAATTGCGTGAATTCCTTGAATTTCATCAATTCTTTGAATTCCATAAATTTCGTGAAATCCATGAATTCTATTAACCCGCTGTGATCATATGGGGTCCAAAAGACCCCACGGGCTTTCGGCTTTTTTCCGATTGTCTCCGTTTTTCTTTTCTCAAGAATTTTTTTCGAATAGTTAAATTATCATTGAAGCTTCGGAGATATTTTTTTCCTATTATGTATTGTTTCAACATCACTTATGATTTTTTGGCAGCCAAAAATATCTGGAGGTGTATTTGGAGGTGTGACCACAACGGGTTAATACCGTGACTTCTAAGAATTCCGTGAATTCCACGAATTCCATGACTTCCAAGAATTCCGCGAATTCCACGAATTCCACAAATTCCGCGAATTCCACGAATTCCGTGAATTCCGCGAATTCCGTGAATTCCGCGAATTCCGTGAATTCCATGAATTCCATGAATTTCGCTGATTCCATGAACTCACTGAATTCCATGAATTCTGTGAATTCAATTAATTCCGCGAACTTCATGAATTACTTGAATTACATTATGTACGTGAATTTCATGAATTCAATAAATTCATTGAATTCGTTAAATTTCGTGAATTTCGTGAATTCCATGAATTCCGAGAATTAAGTGAATTGCGTGAACTTTTTGAATTCAGTGAAGTGCGTGAATTCCGTGAATTCCATAAATTCTTTGAATTTCATAAAGTTCGTGAATTCTGGGAATTCTGCGAATTCCATGAATTCCTTGAATTTCTTGAATTTCTTGAATTCCGTGAATTCAGTGAATTGCGTGAATTCCTTGAATTCCATAAATTCTTTGAATTCATTGAATTCCATAAATTCTTTGAATTAATTGAATTCCTTCAATTCCATAAATTCTTTGAATTCCATAAATTTCGTGAATTCTGGGAATTCCGTGAATTCTGTGAATTCTGTGAATTCCATTAGTTCTGTGAATTCTGTGAATTCCATTAATTCTGTGAATTCCACTAATTCTGTGAATTCTGTGGATTCCAGGAATTCTGCGAATTCCGTGAATTTCTTGAATTCCGTGAATTCCTTGAATTCCGTGAATTCCGTGAATTCCTTGAAATCCTTGAATTCCGTGAATTCCATAAATTCTTTGAATTCCATACATTTTGTAAATTCTGTGAATTCCATGAATTCCTTGAATTTCATTAATTTGTTCAATTTCTTAAATTCCTTGAATTAATGTATGTGTTGAAAGATGATTCTCATTTCGAGCCTATTTCAATCCACAAATCGACCTTATTTCGTTCGATTGGTGGATCAAACTGAAGTGAAATTATTTTTTTGCACGAACTGTTTTAATAGTGAATTAAGTCCTAAATCTAATCCTAGTTTTATAGTTTATTATATATTTACGACTAACTAAGTTTATGTGAACTGAAATTTCTTTTCATTTTTATTTTGCTATTTTAAATGTACCCTGATAAAGACCCAAAGAAGAATCGAAACGTTGAACTTATAACCATTATATAATAAATCCTAATTATTGAACATATGATCACAAAAATTTGTTTTCATTCTTCTCCTTGATGAGTGAGATTCTTCATCTTAAAAACAAAACGGCCACAATGGTGCGGTGTTGTCGCACTGACCTCCCAAATGTTATATTTCATATTATAAATATTAATGTTTTATAACAATTTAGAACTAAAACTATTATTCATATGGAATTCACATATATATTATTTATCTTTTTTGACATTATCATGCACCTAACATGGAGATAACATAATCGAAAAAATTTTAATTTTCGTTTTGTCAAGATGGATTAACAGCCAACAGTTTTTGTCAGACAAACCTAAATTAGATTTATCAAACCTAAATTAATTAATTTCTCTAAATTAATTAAATGCCGCCATTCAATCATAGTTTGATTCACAATATTTGTGATATTTGCATAATATTATTCATTTACTGTCGATCTCAATATCCTATAAAGCTCAATATTACTACTATGCAAAATTAATAAGCCTTTGACGATATTGTACCTAGTGTACATGCTTAAGAGCTTCAATGGCTCAGGCAAACAATCATGAGAAAAGTGACCATACGAAACAACATCATCAGGGACAAACTCCCAAAACCATAAACTTGATTAGGAATCCTAAACATGTTCCTATTCGAAACCCTATTTGAGATTTTCACCAAAATGAATTTGATAGGACTAAAAGAGTGTCAACAACTTTGTATAACATAGTGACACGTAACTGCCATTTTCCACAGTGAAAAGCACATTGTCAGAGCCTGCTAATTGAGGTTATCACATGGGTAACCAAAGACTATAAAGCTGATAATTTCGCTTTGTTTCATCATGACCAGAGCAACCACTTCGAACTGTTTCCAAACTCTCTCTTTCGTCCATCACGTACTTTCAGTGAATTTATAACCCATGCATAAACCCATAATGCTCCAACACGCAGAGTATATATCTTTCATTTGGCTTACTCATTCGGAAATAACGTGGTGAAGTTTAATTCAAAAGCCGTGGCGCTCAATCGGGCCGATTCAATCGGAAAAGCTGAATGATGAGAAAAATCCAAATAAAAGGGATTCCACAAAAAAGTGTGGCCGAGAGCCTAGAGAGTCGTAAAAAGACTGCGGCCAAAAGAGTCTCTGAAAGACTGAATTTGAAGAGCCACTGGAGTCTCTTTCACGCTTTTTATTCACTTCTTGCTAAGGAAGCTTCCTCACATTTTTATCGTTTGTAATCCGAAAAACCGCTTTATATGTGTATTATATTTTGAGCGTTTTTGTATGGAAATAGTAAGGAAAAAATATCTTATACACGGAGAAAATTTGGGTAGGAAACTTTACCCAAATTTTGAGTACAATTGGGATATATGGGCCAAAAGGAGATTTTTTGACATTATTGTAATAATTTTTAAGGCGCGAAATGTTACACAGAAAAAAAACAGAAGTGAATTTTTTGTAAGTAATTTTTCAAGTAGATAAAGTTGAATTTTTTCGCATTGAAGCAAAAGCTCCTAATTCGGCTCACAGACTGTAATGCGCATGCGTCGCAACAACAGTCTCATTGGCTGTATACGGCGTGGTTTTTTGAAGTTGTTAAATGTGTAAATCAATTTTTTATAATGAATCATCATTCTAGACTTGATTGAATTCATTTTCGGATCACAAAAAAGTCTTTCCAAGTGAAAGATAAATTAATTATCTGATATTAATATTTAAAAAAATAAATTATTGATTTTAAATTCAAAATAAAAGGAAGATTGTTTTCACCAATGTAAATTATAAATAATATAAAATATTTGTTAGTACTTGATAATAATTCTATATTGTAAAAATTGATTTGCATATTTAATCATTTCAAATAAGCGCGCGATCAACATCCAATGAGG
>CAKNWU010201727.1:0-11846 GCA_932072015.1 Andricus quercustozae | reverse complement strand
TCTTGTAAAAATTTTCTGAAAGTGGTCCAACCAGTCTTGTTGATCTGCATTTATGTATATCGACATGTTGGAGTGTGGTCATTGAAAATATTATGTTTCAAACCTACCATGGTATTTTATATTCTTATGGATCATATACTGATACAGAGTTGCTTTCATCTTTTTTTTTAAACTTCAATTACTGCCATTGCAGGGGGTTGGGAGGGGAAGACGTCATAGTCTGAAGGTTACAGAGCATCGGCCGCTCCGCGACCTTCTCTTTGGTTGCACTCCGTATTACTCCATTTTTAGTTCACAAAAATACCAACTACACACCTTATTCAAATGCTTTCAAATACTTTCATAAGTGGTTTCTCTCTGGAGTAGCTAAAAATATACTTTCATCGACTTCATTGTTTACCTTCTAAAATTTTGCGTCGGGCCCGGAATTCCACAGCCTGAAACACTATCTGAGTGGTGATTTAATTGTTTACAAACCTCTGCAGGATTTTTCTCCAGATAAGGTTATATTAAATGAAGCATCTGCTTACCTATAATTTAGTACTCTGTATTCCAGAGGAATATATAGCTCCGAACGATTTCGAAGTCACAATAGAACCTTGCATTCGGCCAGTTTCGCCGAGATTGCGCAAAATCTTACATCATTTTGATGTAAAAACGTCTGGACTTGATTCAGATGACGAAGTCTTTTTTAAAGGACGTTTCTAATTGCGCCAAAATACGAAGAATGGTTCTTCAAACATATCGATGCGAAGAATCAGCTCGAAAGATGACACACAATATTCTCTGCTTGTTATTCTTTATGTCATTTTAATTTATCTTTTTACAATTATTCCTTACATTATCTTAAATTAACGCAAATGTCAGAAGTTTGTTTTTCATAATATTTTTCAGTTTTTCATTATCAATAATTATGTACTGTTAGTATCGTATGCTTTATCAAAATATGGAAAATCATAATTATAATTTTTCATTGTTTCCTGCATATTGAAGTACGTGAAACTGATACCGGTATCACGATAATACCCGTTATTTCATAGTCCTGGAAACTTGACTTCATTATCTTGCCCTCAATGTACGTTTTGTAGATATGAACGTAATTATTGAGTAAATAAGATTATTTTAAAGCGATATTTTTATATGTCCATAATTTCTATTTAGATAGTATATGTATTGAAAATTTTATTTTTACCTTTTTATAATTTACATCCTGCATCTTCAGTAGTATAAATTTCAGCCCAGGATAACAATTATTTAGGAATTAAAATCAAGCATTGAAAAGCAGACGCCTATGGTTCTGCATACACCTTACGGAAAGAAAATCACATCTTCCCGTCAGAAAGAAAGAGCGTTGCTCTCGCCGACAAGGTCCTTTCTGCGGCAACAGATTAACCAGTTTACCCTTGAGACTTTTTATCTGAACATTGTACTTTGCATGATTAATGGTCCTCCCATTATTGAACATTCACTTCCCTGTCTCTTTCTTCTTCTTAATTTAAACGTCTTAATTGGTTCTGCTGTTTTTATTTAGTTATAGGAATTAGTTATATTGCAAAGCAACTTAAAATATTTTTTAAAGATTATTAAGATTCATTAATTGTGTGAAATTTAATTTGCAACGGTTTCTATAATTGAATTTCAATCTTTAAAATATTATAGAGGACTGCCACAAGACTAACGTATAATTGAAAAAAGTGGGGAAAATGACTAATCTAAGCTAAAAAGTGACCAATTCTGGAGACAAAATGTCACTAAAAGTTACTCAGAAAATTCGATTCAATTATACATTTGTTTACTAAGCTTGCATTTAAAGGAATAGATGAAATTCTATTGCTGAATGCGGGAGTGAATACCAACGTCATTCCGTTTTATTCGATTTGTTTTTTAAACTTATTTATTATATTAATTTAATAAATTATTTTATTTTTATTCAGAAATTTAATCTATAAATTGCAAATGTACAGAAAAATGTCACTTATGTCATTATAGAATAAAGAAGAACTAAAATTGTACAATGATAAAATTGAATGGAATATCAAATGAGACGCATTCGCAACAGTTTTTTGACGGTAAAAGTAACTTTATCAGGGAGTAGCGCTCAAAAAGGAATCTTGTCAAAAAAGAGTTATAAAATCGAGGAGAACGTTCTCTTTTTTAATTGTAAATAATTTTGGAATAAAACTGAAGGCTAACTTGAGAAAAAAAAAATTTCAAGTTAAAATTGTTTATTTAACATTAGTTATTTAGAGTCTTATGTTTTAGCTTTCTCATTAGGTAAAAGCTGCAATTCTAAATGAATCATTATGCTGTAGGGCTCATTTTACTCCTCGAAATATTTTCTACAAATCTCTTTGGTACGTTTTTTATTTAAAAGGCTGTATTTAAGAAAAATATTGTTTATAAAACTAAGACTTGTATAATTCCAAAATAAATTTAAAAAAATAAAAACTTCCCAAAGAGATCTGTAGAGAATATTTAATTAGGTTTAAATAAGAATTGCAACTTTTACCTAAGAAGAAAGCAAAAACATAAAAATCTAAATAACTATTCCTAAACAAAATAATCATGGTCTTAATTATTTTTTTCTGAAGTTCGCATTTAGATCTTTTCCAAGATTAATTATATTTATAATAATGGGAATATTTTCTTCGATTTTAGAACAAATCATTTTCAACAATGCTCATTTTAGAACTTGGGATAACTTTAGTAAATCTTTAAAATTCAAACTCACCTCGCAAGCTTCATTTGTGGTCAGATTTTTCCTACTTGTAGTCCTTTATTCAACTTTTTATGCTGAAATACGAAAATTTTCATTTTGAAATTCCACACTGCATATTTTGTTGTTTTTCACGGATGAATAGTGCATAGAAAGAAAAAGTTCAAGACGAGCAGTATATAAATCAGGTCCTCATTTTATCCCCCTGAAAATTGAATTTTTAAATATTTAGCCAACCTCAAAATAGCCAGCTTTTGGGCTATTTTGAAAATTGATATTTCGGTAGAAAAAGGTTCGAAACCAACACAAATTTTTCAGGCCGATAAAATTGTGATCTGATTTACATATATGTACTATAAATCGTGGATTTTTTCATTTTTCTCCCTTTGAGTTATTTATGCGCGAAAATTAAAGATGAACTTCATAGTGTCCCATTGCAAACCGCAATTTTTTATGCTTCCAAAGTTGGAAAAAGAAACCTTACGAGGTAAAGTTTAATATCAAAAAACTAAACACCACGATTTTAATAAGACTATAAAAGTTCGAAAAAATAGTTGTGTTCTAGTTGTTGTTAAAATACATTTGTATTTTGGAAATTAAATTTCTTAATAAAAATAAAGCACTAAATCCCAAGGTATTATTTTTGCTGCAACCGTATTCAAAATATACTAAAATCTGTATACATACATACAAAAATGACATTCTGATCAGGAGAGCCAGAAAATCATAAATCAAAATAATTTTAATTCAAATATTTAATAGCATTTTCATACTATAGATTCCATACATAAATTACTTAAATTTTTTTAGAGAATATCTAAAATGAGATGAAGAAATGTGACTAAAGTGACATTTTCCTTTAAAAAGAGATACTATAGTGGCCGCTTCTTTAACAAGTGAATAAAAATGACTTGAGTGACTGGTGGCAGCCCTGAGATTATACTTGATCTCTTTCTGCCAATCTCACATTGATTGTGCTTTGACGTTTGGAGCCCTTATTCCCTGCGGGCTTAATTATCTCTATAATGATTCCTTATTAAATCCCTAACAAAAAACAAAATAGTGTTTTATATTCTTAAATTATTCTCTCTGGAATACTCTTTTTCAACTTCAACAACTAATCGCGAGTTGAGCTTCCTCACCCGATTGAAGATTACGGAAGAATGGTGGAATTATTCTGCAAGGTTAAAACAGAATGAAAGAGAGGTGATTCAAGGGCATAGAGTATAACTTTATTTCTCGATCGACCATAGGCGTCGAATTTTCATTGAAATTGTTTAAATTCTTCAAATAAAATAAAATAATTACTCTATTTATTTTTATTTTAGACTCAAGAACGACAGATTGGTTTCTGATGAGCTCGCCCTTCCCAACGCTGTTCGTTTGCCTATCTTACGTATACATAGTCAAAGTTCTAGGACCCAAATTGATGGAAAACAGAAAACCTTTCCAGCTACAAAACGTACTAATATTCTACAATCTATTTCAAGTTTTGTTCTCGTCGTGGCTCTTTTACGAGGTAAACTTCGGATAAATACATAATTTATATTTTTAACTTTAACCCAAGTTTTACTCTGAAAAAAATAACACTGATTCTTGATAACGATCTGAACGAATTTGCTAACTCTGGCCAGAGAAACAATTCAATTTTTCCAAGCAAACAAAGTATGTATATTACATTGTACTGGATTTAGCAAAATGGTTTATAGCCTAATGGTATTGGACCAGGTGATCAAACTCGGGATAAAAATAAAAAAAATCTTTTGGTATAAAAATCTAC
Organism: Andricus quercustozae; assembly: GCA_932072015.1. NCBI lineage: Eukaryota > Metazoa > Arthropoda > Insecta > Hymenoptera > Cynipidae > Andricus > Andricus quercustozae. The sequence continues at coordinate 7,350 of CAKNWU010201727.1, read as the reverse complement.
ATAATACTGGAAATTAAAGAATTTACGAAAGTAAAGCTTCGTCCTTTCCACACAAAATAGTCTCTGTTTTTCCTCTCAAGCTCAAAATCTTACAATTCCAAACACGCTCAGTTCGCTTATACTTGCATAATTAGATTCGCGACCGAAATTTATGAAAGATCCGAGACCAAAATTTATGAAAGATCCGAGACCAAAATTTATGAAGTTTCCGAGACCAAAATTTATGAAGATCCGCGAGTTTGATTGCTTTGTCTGCGACCGACGAAAGTCAAAGGGCAAATAATATTTCTTTTGGCGATGCAGTGTCTGATGGGCGGATGGTGGAGTCAGTATAGCTTTCGCTGTCAGCCGGTGGATTATTCCAACAGCTCTACTGCGATCAGGGTAAGTACATTTTTATCCAGTTTACAGGAGACGCCTCGACTCTGAACAACGATTTACCAATGCGATTACTACGGACTATCAACTGCCTGCAGGGCTGGGATCTTAATTTTTGGATCGCTGAAACCAATAGGTTTATAGTTGCGTGGCTTTTCTGCCTACCTGTATTGTCTTTTTTTAAATTTCTTCTCTTCTTTCAGCTGCTTATTCTATTCTGCTCGCGCATGCATTTCTCCTGATATCTTGTTTATCATAGTAATAGTGTAATTGCTATTAGTGAATTGGAAGCAAGTTCTATTTTACAGACTTGATGAAACTATCTCCAAATCAGAATGTACCAGAATTTACTTTTGACAGCTCGATACTTTTATTGGTAGAGACGATATATTTATTGTGTTTCAGGGATATCCTTGCGAGTATGCATGCGCGTGCAAACGCTCTTAACCTTTCGAATGAGTGGACTAACAGTTAATTATTGTAGAATGTAGCGACGTGGGAGAAATACTAGTTCGTTTTAGGATACGATGTAAAGTTGATGGTTGTCAATACTACATTTATTGGACGTGCAATTTCATTGTGTAATCTTCCACGTTGCTCTAATAAGATTTTCAGGATGTAGCACATTTCTCGATATCCTTGAAGCCCTTGTATCTTTTGGCTAATCAAAATAGTTGTTCGGACCAAAACGTCGAATTTCGTGGCAAAGATCTAAACTCTAATGATTTGGAATTTCGGTACAAAATTTCTATTTTAGATCTTTAGACGTTATTTCACTTGTAAAATGAGTTGTAAACTTTAGTACGATCCGATATGATTGTATTGAAACTTTAAGTAGAAATTAATTATCACTCTGCAATACACGACCTTCACACGTTTCAAATTCCACTCTGTAAGATTTCAAGGTCGTGTGTGTCCATCACGGATATTTTATTATCTCGAGATTGCAGACATTTTTTATAGTAGTACAGTTTTAAAATCTTTTTTATTACATTCAAGAAATTATGAGACTTATAGTATACGATTCACTTTTGACCAATCTTTAATGTTGAGTCACACTTCAGAGAAAAAGGCTACGTTTTTTTTTATTATTGCTGGAACGGAAGCAATATTTTGCGTAGAATGAGATATCAGTTTCTTTGTTCAAATAAATATCTTTGGATTTATTAAAAAAAAAAATGATTTCCGGCCTTATTTAAAATTACAACTCTCTAGTTTAACTGCGAATGAAAACTTTCACGAAATTAAAAAAAAATGTCTTACATTTGTTACATTAAACATTTGGATATATTTCCTCTCTTGAGATTGACTTTAAAAAAGTCTTCATAAAAGTATTCATAAAGGTCTATGCCTCAATATCATATATATCATATATATATATATATATATATATATATATAAATAATATATCAATATATACTATAAAGGTCATCTATGCCTCTTTTTACGTAGGAAAAATCATTTCCATTTTGTAACAGACATTCTCAGTGCTTCGTTCAAGTTCTTTTTTAATAAAAGGGAATTAGTAGCTCTTCTAACAAAAATGAAAATGAACCAATTAATAACTTACGCAATTTTCTAGAACTTTCATTTCTATGAAAAATACAGGGTTTTGACTGTCAAGTGCATCAAGAAAATGGCTGATTTCTAAGAAAGTGTTAGATTTTAATGACATAATGATTTTTAAAGATTTTCTAACAATAGTATATTTTTTTGGTACTTTTTGCCTTCTCTGAAATTATTGGAAGAGTTTATACTCTCATAATTGCTTGTATTATTTTTGAATACTTGAAACAAAATACAGAAATTTCTTTTTGATAAAAATGAAACCTCACTGCTTCGCATTCAGAGAGAATACGCTGATTTTCCCATAGCTGCATTGCTGACCAAATATCGTTTAAGGACGTCTAAAATTCGATCATTTGCGGACTTGAGTAGATTTCTCGGTTCTTAGTTGTTGGGTCCAGAGTTTATTATAACACTGGGAGGTACAAACTCAAGCATACAATAGTTACGACTTTTTGGTACAAGGGAAAGAACGATAACGTTGAGCATAATCATACTTGGTGCGTTCGGCGAATAGCATGTACTTTATTACGTGCGTTACGTTGGCACGTGAAATTCGCTTTACATCACCTCGATTCCGAAACGACCTCGTCCAAGAGGCGTAGACAGGTATGCACATGTATGTTGGTATACATATCCACCAATGCAAACGTGCATGTGCATACACCATCACATACATTATTACGTGCACCAGCGACACATTCCTATTTAGTGAATCTGAATCGGTTTGCTCTTTTATTTGCCACGCGAAACGACATTTTGGTAGTCTTATGAAGAACAATATGGTGCTCAGGATATCGAGGTTTGGTCGATGATGGAAAAGGGTGCAGTGAGGTGATGGTCATGGTTTTTCTGACTCTGATCAGTCAATGGCCTTTGGGCGGTTGTGGTTGCAGATAGGAATGTCCGGATGGCTGAACGGGGAGTATTCTCTAAGGTGTCAGCCGGTAGACTACAGCGAACGACCCCAAGTAATAAGGGTGGGTTTATTCTAGTAACGCATTTTAACATTTTCACTCAAACCTCGAGAACTCGTTGACTATTCGCATGCATCATATTGAAGTCACCATGAAGAGGGAAAACGCGATTAGAGACGCTTTATTAGGAGCTAAAGAAAAAATGTTAGAACAAAGATATTAATCTATTGATAAAAGTTGTATAGAAAAAAATATGCTAGTAGAAGCAAGATGAAAACATGAAACATTCAGATGCGTGTACTTTCATGCTAATATTTTTTGCAATGGAATCAACTTGACTTGTGATTGCATGTAGAAGTTTGCCGTATTTTTTAGAAGAATATTTATGCACACTTGGGTAACTTGAAGTAAAAACTAAGAAACTAATTCCAATTTAATGTCACTAGAACTATTTTCCCAGAGCGATTCTTTCCCTCTTCGTAAAACGAATCCAATAACATATATGTTTTAAGAAATGTATTCCACAATCCTTGTCAAACAAAGTATACTTCATATAAGTTTTGTAATTGAAGAAAAAAATGTCCGTTTTTTTTATTATTGATGGCATACAATAGGAGAGAATACCTACTACATGCCTGATTTTTCGCTCCGGCAATGTATTAACGCTTTTGTCTAGTAACTAGGTGAAGGTATTCCCGTCCACTATTGTATGTTCGGCATAATAGACACATGTCACTTGTAACTATAGACTTGCATTTTTATACCTCATCAGATTCAGTACATATGTAAACTGCGTTCATAACTGTGCTATGCATCTTCTTCTCAAGTATTTCTAAGATTAAATTACTCTTAACATTGCATTCGACAAGATTAATTACAATTTTAAAGATGAAGACTTGCAAAGTATCGATTGTCCTTGAGCTTAACCTCCTGGTTATGAATTATGTTCGAAACGCATTTACTGAAGATTGTCAACAGGAAGTGATAATTATTCATGAAAAATTTCCAAACTTTGCTTGCATAAGGTTTTTGGACTACATACTATACGTCACATTGACGCCTTTATTTAATTATTGTCATTATCAGATACTTTTAATTTACGTCACACGCACAAACAATCTTCCTTTGCATTTTACCTGATTCATATGTGCAATTTAAACACGCGCATGATGACAAATACGTGTACAATAGATTGAGAATCATACGTCATTCTACCATTTCTCGCTGATTTTAAGGCAATAATGCCTGAATACCAATCTCACTTAAATGAATCAATTTTGTTTACATTATACTTCTGCAGTAAACATACAGCGCAGTGAGAAACTAATTGCAACGTGGTGGAATTCCTCGAGATCATATATTTGTTACTTTTCTCTAACTGATTTAAATTTGCGTTCATAGATTGGCGGAAACAATAACTTCAGGTGATCACACTTTAGCCAATGTAGCTTGAATGTTAAGTCACACTTCACAAGTTGGATTAACTGTATATATGTAGCTACACTTTGAGTATCAGCTTGTTAAATTAAAATTGTACCTGCCTGCACATGTAATGAACTTTAAGACGTTTTTGATGTAGGCAAACATGATCATATTTTGGTCGTGCTAACACAAAGGTAGTTAGACACTCTTGCTTGATGCAATTAATACCACGTAACACGCTGTAGTATACGTATTATAGCTCCTCTATTTGTACAAAAGCACTGACTCACGACATTAGGTCCAATCTGTGGCCATGAGTACATATTACTTGTAATTTGTATGGATGGCCACGACATTAGAAGTTCGCACAGCGAATATACATACCTGACACGACAACACTGTAGCATCATGCACTGTATTTACTGAATTATGCGTCTACTTTTACTTTTCTGGCGTAAACTCGGGAGATTTGACGCCAATTGTTCACATTTTTACACTGTCACAAACCAGTTTCATTCTACAAAAAATTGTATTCATTCAAAACAACTCTTTTATTGACTACCTATTTTTTCAAATTAGATTGATCTAGTTCATTTTTCTTTTTTTTTTAAAGTTTGTTCAAATATTTCTATTCGTCTATTTTTCGCTCTCCAAGAGCTACTCTACATAGTTTCTTTTAAAGAAATATTTTGTCTAACTTTTTATTTTCTTCTTTTTCATTTTTTATTTCAATTGATCATTTTTCCAAAGTTAGACCCCATTTCACAATACTAATAATTATTTTGTCCACTCTAGATGGTCCACGCCTGCTGGTGGTATTACTTCTCTAAATTTACTGAATTTATGGATACGGTGAGTAAATACAGAATTTGAGAAATTTAACATAAAAAGCTAAAAGAAAATTATATTTAGAGTTATTTAGAAAAAAAATCTTGCTTTAACGGTGAGGTTTAAACACTTGTTATATTTTTAATCGGTAGGTATACAAATTAAAGATTCCCACTCAAGTCTTTCAATAAGAAACGGGGTAAAATGTATATCAGTATAGGACTAAAAAAGACAATATTTTTAATTGGAAAGTTACCTTGTAGGCACGAGTCCTTGGGGGGAAAAATAAGGAAAGAGTTTATATTCTATTCACCCTCTTCAGAAACCGGTCTGGCTCAAGGATTCACGTGTTTAATCATCTACATACGTTTAAATACTAATCTTTACTTTTTATTTTCATCATTATTTATTCCATATGCTATTAGCTAATTGCAAGTTTAATATTCTTATTTAATTGCAAGAAGTTCAAACTTGAAATATTCTTCAGATTAAACATTTTCATTTGATAAGTATTCAAAATTATTTTAGTGATTTTGATAAAAGGAGAGGGTGGCGCATCCCTGAAAGTTGACCTCTCTTTAACATAGACGAAGATAAAACCATCTAGTCAACAAGTAAATGTACATCATTAAATCCATTTTCACTTTATAATGCGGTGATGAATAATAGATGTAGATTGTAGAAAAGTTTTCAATATATTTTCATTCCTGTCGCAGCATTAAAAAACATTAATTCCCTCAAGTCCCTGATGGCCAACAAAAATGCGATTCACGTGCAACGCCAAACACGCACCGGATATCCACGTAACAATTCATTGTTTAATGCTCAGTCTCTATAAATATAGTGCAATATTTGTTTCTAAGTGACATGAAATAATTTCAGTTTCATATTTTCGGTCTCAGTAGCAAATTGAATAGTAAACTAACATACATGATTTTAATTTTGAGGCGAAAGGTACACTGTTAGAAAAATATGTACTAGATTTAGTATACATGTAATGGAAGCAAGAATGCACAAAATGAAATTAAATTTAGTATACCAGCGTACAGTAAATTTAGTATATGCATATACTGAATTTAGTATACACGCACATGAAATTTAGTATACGCGTACAACAAATTCAGTATACATGTATACGAAATTTAGTATACGCATATATTAAATTTAGTATACGCGTTCCGTTTCGTGTGGGTTCCGTCTTCATCGTCTGGAAACATAATCAGAAGAAAAATGAAATGAAATAACAAAGTTTCAATTTTCAAATAATCATATGGTTAAGCTGCATTTACTTTAATAAATTGAACATACCTTTTGAAAAGAAGACTTCGCAAATCCTCGCAGAAAGAAGCCGAACCTTTTAGCATTACAAAAAACTCAAACAAATGCCACCGGCCACGTTGCCCGACTCGCGTAAATCAAAACGCGCTTGCGCAGCTGAATATAGTAAACACGTATATGACTTTAGTATACAGAGCCTTTGAAATTCATATACGTGAAAGTTACTGTACACTTCATAAATTTGGTATACATATAACTTCATTAAAGAAATTTAGTATACTAAAATTACAAAGTGTAATGAATTTAGTAAACACATAGGAAATTTAATATGTCCGTGTATACTAAAATTGCAAACATTTCTAACAGTGTAGCATGAAGAATATTGAACATTTATTGTATGTAGTATAATTCAAAAAGGAATTCTCTGCTGAAATTTTTTTGATAGGATTTGATAAAAAATGTAATAGTTTTCTATCCGTTTTCTCTATCCGCGAGATAAAGAATTTCTTTTACATTTCTACACGTTTTTTGATAAAATTGCAATCCAATACTATCAAATATGCTATTTCAAATTCCCGACCATTTTAATACGCTTTTTTATAGAAATTCAATTTAATCCTGTCAAAGATGACATCCCACATTCCAATTGACTTTGAAACGCAATCTCAACACGTTCTAAAAAATGCTATCTACCGGGAAATCTTATACTTTTCTAGCAATATTTTCTCATTGAAACTCTATAATATCTTCACCTCGCAAGACTTGTATCAAATCCTTTTTTCCAGAATCTTCAAAGTTTTTACCTAACTCTATCCGTCGAGAAAGCCTACTTTTCAATCAACATTTTACCATTGAAAAACTCTACTAAATATTATGTTTCGATGTCTCGTAAATATCTATCAAATTATATCCGTTGTAAAGTCTTATACTTTTTCTTTCAACAGTTTTTTATTGAAACTCT
>CAKNWU010201712.1:0-10503 GCA_932072015.1 Andricus quercustozae | reverse complement strand
AAAATCATAAGAATTGTAAATAATTCTCAACCTCGCTGGCATCTGGCCTAATTTTGAAAATAGGCAACAATTTCCAGTCAAAATAAGACCTTCTTTCTTGTCTTCCCTCATCAAAAAACTACCGAAAAAACTTTTAAATCATAAATTTCAATCGTGCAACTGCAATGTATGCATTATTTTTCGAAAGCAAGGATAACTTTCAATAATACCCAACTTTGCTGACTTTTGGCGTCTTTTAAAAAATCGATAAGGGTTTGTCGTCAAACAAGACCGTTTCAGTGATTCGACGAGTATTGTAAAGGAAAAGATATTGATATTCGCAACCTCCTGCAAATTTAAAATTCCTCTTATACGCACACACCCTCATCAGTCATACAAGGATTGTCGTCCATCTAACGCATGCTTCCCATTGGTTAATGTTTAATTGTTAATTATTCATTAATTATTAACTTTACAAACAAATTTTATTAGTATTTTCAACTCCAGTTTTTATGATGAATTCAAAAATATAAAAATGTACCTTGAGCCCTGGGACACCCTGCATATATCGACGTGTCCAAATAAAAAGGTGCTACCTGGGGTCGCGAAGTATGGAAGCTTAAGAATTCCATATAAATAGTATTGGAAACACCAACAGCCTCTGAAGTGAGCAACCTTTTTATTTGGTTCTGCCTTGAGATCCTCAAGGGAGAGTTGAGACGCGCGGTACTCAAATTTTGATTGATGCCACTGTACCGGTTAATAATTAATGAGTAATTAACGATTAAAGATTAACCAATGGGAAGCATGCGTAAGATGGACGACAATCCTTGTGTCACTGATGAGGATGTGTGCGTAAAAGAGGAATTTTAAATTTGCAGGAGGTTGTGAATTAGGTATTTTCACTTCAACCACCAGCTAACTTTACTTCATTGAGTGCTGAGGGGAAAACAATGGATCAAATGCATGGGATTCGGTCCATTTTTGCCCTATTTTGCTAATATCTTCGTAAAAACTAATTTTTGCTGTATAAGAGTAGTGGAGAAATAGTTTTTATTTGTTGAGAACTATTTAATGACATAATAAAATGATAAAAATTATTATTCATTACGAAGATATTACAAAAATAAAGCTTTGTCCCATGCATTTGGTCGCGTTTTCCCTCTCAGCAATCAACGCAGTGAAGTTAGCTGGTGGTTGAAGTGAAAATATCTAATATCAAGGGTGCTGAAAAGGTCTTGTTTGACGACAAACTCTTATCCATTTTTTAAAAGACGCCAAAAGTCAGCAAAGTTGGGTATTATTGAAACTTATCATTGCTTTCTGAAAATAATGCATAACTTTCAGTTGCATTATTGAAATTTATGTTTTAAACGTTTTTTCTGTAGTTTTTCCATGAGGGAAGACAACAGAAAGAAGGTGTTATTTTGACTGGGAATTTTTGCTTATTTTCAAAATTAGGCCAGCTGCCAGCGAGGTTCAAAATTGCTTACAATTCTTATAATTTTCAGAAAATAATGAATTGCTGCCGGTGGCATGATGGGAATTGATGTTTCAAAAACATTTTGGCTAGTTGCTCAAACAGAGGAGACAACAGACGAAGTCTGGATTTGACTACAAACCCTTAAAATTTAATTAAAAAGAGAACAAATGACACCAAGTTTGGAAATTATTTACACTTTTCATAATTTTCAGAAAATAATGTATTACTTCCGGTAGCATTGTCCAAATTGGTGAATTGAAAGTTATTTGGGTATTGTTCATTGTTAAGATTAAGAGTTATTTTTCAGGTGGTTAGATTCGCGTTTTCTTTGTCATAGAGAGCGAGCGACTCTCTTTACACAGATATGTATGTATCTATGTAAGACTGGTTCCGAAATGATCAGTAAGCGTACTAACGAGCACTGCGACAGATCGATAGTGATTCCGGTAAACTATAATTTCAGGTTAGACGTTTAATCGACTAATGATTATAAAACTGTGGAATAAGAGTGGAAATTGAGTGGGGATAAATGTTCTCTTTCACTAACATAACATTTCTCATTGTTTTATTCAATAAAGAACAAGAACCTTTAATCAAATATGTTCATCTTTTAACAATTGGGGGCTCGTCTGGGATTTGAGGTGTGTTTTAGTGGTTTCTGAAACATTGAAAAATGTAGTTTTCAACGATTAAACGTTTCGAACGCTCCAGATTTGACATGGCGTCACGTCGGTTAATTTGAAATTATGATATTCAGACTATTACATTGATTTTTCCAGAATCAAGTTGTGCTTTTTTAAATAATCGTACAGTAGGTACGTCTAGAACAGTGCAACATAAATAACAATTGATTATGAAAGTTTTTAAAAAGGACAGTGGCTAGTGAAAATTCAAAATTTTTGTATGTTTGAGTGTGTTCTTAAGTAAACGAGTTCACACCTATCAAGCATATATCTTTTCTAAGTTAACGCAATGTGCTCACGCAGACGAGTACACTTGCTTGATAAGGTGCTTCTGATACATGACGCAATGCTCATTGTGCGGTTTCGCACTACCTCTCTGTCCACTGTGGCTTTCTCTCACTCTTACAAAATATTGATCGGCCAGGAGTTATTATGATCTCTCTATGAGGGATGCCTGCCTGTTTACCAGCTGATAGAAGTTTCCTTCCGTCACATTTAAAAATTTGGAGTAATCCTCAGTATAAAGGAAGTTCATGAAAACTCGCTTTTGTTCTTCTTGGTCTACAGAAGATATACTACTTATTTTGGACCTGCGTAAAACATGATGCTACTGTCAGCTGTCAATTTTTCCATGGAAATTCTATTACAGCGTGAGGTTTAAAATTTATTCTTTTATATTTAAAGCTTCTCTTTTTGTAGCTCTATCAACTTAAGTCCGAAAATTCTTTAATAATGTACGCTTGCTCATTATTTTCAGTTTGAATCATTATGATTCTGATAATGTTCTTTCACTTACAGTAATTTGATAATTCTATCCAAATTTACTTTGGATTAAATATTTATTTATCAATATTTCGATTCTGAACCTTGTTTGAAAATTACTGTAAAAAAATGGAAACTGATCTACAAGTTTTAGGTATTCAACTACAAAAATTACATGACTCTATTGCACGAACAGGGTCTAATTATAAAAAAATTGCCACTGCGAAAAAGAATATTACCACAGCACTTGGACGCTTTGATTTATAAAAACAAAAATTTGAACAGTGGATAGATTTAGATTTACATATTCACAAACTCGCTTCAGCGGAAGATAGACTGAACGTTGATTATTTTACGCAAAATTATTTTTTTTTAAATCGAAGACGCTTTTCATGAAGCGTACGGTTTTATTAGTGTTCAAATTGATGCTTTTCTACCACGTGATTCGACACTTCAAGAACGTTCCTTTAGAGATAATGTTGTACAACAGAATTCTAATGTTCTCAAATTACCAAAAATTAATATTCCATCTTTTTCTGGTAACTATAAGGATTGGGAAAATTTTCGCGATCTATTTGAAGCTCTAATTGCACACAACGATTATTTGTCTGGAGAGGCAGAATATTTAATTAAACACATTAAAGTGGCCGATGTTAATTTTCAAACTACTTGGGAGGCAATAAAAAAAAGATGTGACAACAAGCGATCATTGATTGGTGCTCAACTTAGTACAATAGCGAGTATACCGAATGTTAAATATTATTCTATTGAAGATTTAAAATTGCTGCGAGACACCACCAATGAATCTCTTGCTGCCCTCAAAAATGTAAAACGCACAACTAACCATTAGGACGATATTATTGTTTTTTGGACAGTACGACGTTTTGATGTCGCTTCCTTAAAAGAATGGGAGACACAACTAGGCTCAAGTACAGAATATCCTTCTGACGATGTTTTAGACGAATTTTTAGCGAAAAGAATTCGAACGTTAGAAACAATACAACTTTCAAAATCTGGATTGACGGAAAAAAAGTAAATCAAACAAGTCGCAATCTGTCAAAAGTCATGCTGCCTCTTCTAACTCAAAATGTCTCCTTTGTAAAGAGAATAATACGCATTTTAAATGTAAAGATTTTAAGGCAATGCCTATTGATAAAAGAAAAGAATTCGTTTTTCAAAAACACGCATGTATCAACTGTTTGACTCCAGGACATAAACCTTATAATTGTTCCAGAAGATTCTCTTGTGCAAAATGTCGTCGAAAGAATAATACTTTACTACACGTTGAATATAGAGATTCATCGGTTAACTCAGCAGCTCAAACATCCTCGAATAACTTGACGGATTCTATTATGGTTACGTCACAGGTGGCATCATCATCTCAAACTAATAAGCATGAACAGGTTAATCAGGTAACTCCATTGTCTATAAAAGGAACGCATCATGTCTCAACTGGTAATAATATTTCATGCCTTTTAAACAATTATGATCTTGTTTCACGTTCCACCTTGCTAGCCACGGCTGTCATTGAATTAGAGTCAGATAATGGTAGGTCCGGTCGATTTCGAGTATTGTTAGATCAGGGATCTGAATGTAGTTTTATGTCTGAGAAAGTTCTTAGGATTTTTAGACCTGCTTATCAAAAGATCAATACACAGGTTTTTGGAGTAGGAGGAGAATTTATTGGTACGGCTAAAAAACTCGCTAAAGTATGGTTGCGTCCCAAGGAAGGTAATCTGTATTTAATATCTTTGTACGCGCCAGTGCTACAAAATTTAACATCTTATTCTCCACCTGATTTGCCTAGTGGAATAAATGGGCAAGAGTTAAAACAACTCAGCCAAGCTGATCCTGATCCTTTCGAATCTTCTCAAGTTGATATTATCTTAGCAGCGGATCGTTTTGGATCTTGCTTATTACCAGGTCTAAAACAAGGTACATTAGGTACTCTAACCGCACAAAATAGTGTATTTGGTTGGATTTTATCTTGTCCATTATGCAATTTCTCTGACGGTCGGTCTGTCGCCACACATCTAAATTTTACTGAGGAAGTACTTCATGCAGATTTATCTCGTTTTTGGGAGATGGAAGAACCTCCATTTGCATCTTCTCTAACAGAAGATGAAATTCGTTGCGAGGAATATGTCTGTTCCATGTACCAACGATTGCCTTCTGGTCAATACATGGTTCGTTTACCCTTTGAAAAAAGGCCTCCGATAGACATAGGAAATTCGTTAGGTAGAGCAAAATTGATTTTACAAAAGAGTCAGGCTCGTTTAACTAACAAACCAAACCTACAAGCTAAATATGCAGCTTTCTTAGCTGAATGCCGTCAGCTAAATCACATGAAGCTTGTTCCAGATATTTTAGAGTAGAATACGTCTCAGACAGTTTACTTGCCGCATCATCCCATTCTAAGAGAGAGTAGTTCCACTACACATTTACGTGTTGTTTTTAACGCTTCAAGTCTCACATCTAATGGCTCTTCATTAAATTCACATTTACAAGTGGGACCAAAATTATTAACGGATTTGGTCTCAATTATCATGTGTTGGCGCGGATACCAGTTTGTCTTTGTAGCGGACGTGGAGAAAATGTTCCGACAAATTAAAATAGATCCGCGCGATTGGAATTATCAACGCATCCTATGGTATTCTGAAGAAGGTAAGCTTGAAGCATGGCAGTTGACTACGGTCACTTATGGAATGGCCTGCGCTCCCTATCTTGCCAATCGAGTTATTACATAATTGGCGAATAACGAAGGATCTGCCTTTCCTCAGGCAAAAGTTATTTTAGAAAATAACGTTTATGTTGATGATGTACTCTTTGGCGCGTATGAGATTGAGGAAGCCAAGCAATGGAGAGTACAAGTCTCTCAATTGATGGAGCAAGGCGGTTTTCATCTTCGAAAGTGGGCAGCGAACTATGAATCTTTGTTGTCTGGTTGTCCACAAGAAAACTACGAAAGAACCTTTGACTTTTTTTCTGGGGAGGAGATCCAAATGAAGGTACTTGGCTTACATTAGGATCAACCTGCAGATAACTTTAAAATTCGCGTACAGTCTTTCCCTATTGATTTCCCTGTTGTGATCATGGCTAAGCGAATGATGCAGGAAATCTGGTTGCGTGAACTGGATTGGGATGATCCCCTTCCAGATGATTCACTGATTTAGTTGAAAGCTTACTACACAGGGCTGCCAAAACTAGAAGAAATTCGAATACCAAGATGGTCGGGACAGTCTCGATCGAGTTTAGGTTGCGAACTGCATGGGTTCTCTGATGCTTCTGCGAGAGATTATTCCGCAGTAGTAGATCTTCACATTCTTCAGGAAAGCAGCGAAGTGCAACATTGTTAACATTGTTATTTGCCACGACTAAAGTCGCTCCAATTCTTCCCGTAAGTATTCCTCGATTAGAATTGTGCGGGGCTCAATTACTAGCAAAAACAGTAAGTTTTGTTACAAATACCATGGGTTTTGAACAAATTCCCTTATACTGTCACACCGATTCTACGGTAGTTCTTGCTTGGCTTAGCAAGCATCCTTCTTCCTGGAGAACGTTCAATGCAAATCGAATCGCACAAGTTCACAAACATGTTCCACATGCTAAGTGGAGACATGTTTCAACTGGGGACAACCCTGCTGATTGCGTTTCAAGGGGCATCCTGCCCGAATAAGTACTCAATCATACATTGTAGTGGCAATGTCCACCCTGGTTATCACGTAACTTTGTGACGTGGCCTGATTCGCGTCCTCCTCTGCCAAAGAGAATTGACCTTGAGCAAAAGGCAATGCCTAAAGCACAGCTCGTTCATCTTGTTAACAAGGAAAGTCCAAATATGTCGTACTTGGCTGATGAATTTTCATCCTGGCCTAAATTAATCAGAGTTACAGCCTATTGTTTGCGATTTATTGAGGTTCTGCGCAGGAAATTGGGAAAATTGCCTCATTCTGAAGAACAGTCACTTTCCTCTGCTCTTTCCTCTTCTGAAATTAAACAAGCTTCCCTATTCTGGATACATAACGTCCAAGGTACTGCCTTTTCAATCGAAATTCGTGCTTTAAAAAAAGGCAATCCGATTTCTTCAAACTCATCTTTAAAAGCGTTAAATCCGTTTTTGGATAGTTCAGCCGTCCTACGTTTGAGAGGTCGGCTACATAAGGCTCCTGTAGGATATGATTAAAAGCATCCGGTTACACTGCCTAATCACCGCATTTCAGATCTAATTGTTCGGCATGCTCACTTGAGAGCCATGCATGGTGGTATCAGCTGACCTTATACACACTTCGCCATGGATTCTGGGTAATCGGAGGCCGGAATCTAGTGAAAAATTTAATTCGATGGGTAGCTTGCTTGATTTTAGGATGACAAGTTCTAGAACATTCAGTCATACTGGAGTGGACTACGCTGGTACTTTCCAGATTCGTTTTTCCCCAGGTCGAGGACATAAAACTTATAAAGGCTATGTAGCACTTTTCGTCTGCTGTGTAGCCAGAGCAATTCACTTAGAATTGGTCTCAGACTATTCCTCACAGGGTTTTTAGCTGTCTATCAACGTTTTGTTGCACGCTGAGGAATTACCGCGCATATATACAGCGATAATGGAACTGCCTTTCAGGGTGGTGCTCGGGAATTGAGAGATAATCTGTCTCAATTGCGTCAGGATCCTGATCTACACCAAATTTTATCAGTTGAAGGGCGTATAGAGGCTTGTCTCAACTCTCGACCTATCGGTCCTCTCTCTCTCTCTCTGATGAGCCAGATGATTTTTCTTATATAACACCAGGTCATTTTTTAATAGGAGCTCCTATGACTTGTCCTCCGGAAACCTCTGTAGAATTTGTTCAGGAAAATCGATTAAAGCGATGGCAAATAGTGCAACGTATTACTGAAATATTCTGGCGATGGTGGAACGTGGAATATCTGCATTCTCTACAACAACGTCACGTATGGAAAAAACAACAGCCTAATGTTAAAGAGGGAGATATGTTCCTCATTCGAAATGATGCTCTTCCTCCCTCTAAATGGCAGTTGGATCGAATTATTAACTGTCGGCCTGGAAGCGATGGTCTGCACGACTGCTCGATTTCCAAAATCTGTTTATTACCTATTTCTGCTACGGGAGCTGCTGAGTTGACCGACAGACTTGTTGCTTAAGTGACCCAATTAAAGGACACTTCATTCGATGAGAATCTAATGTTAAGAGAGCGATAAAAGCTGCGTACATTTTTTCTGCTTTTTTTTTAAGCATTTCTATGCTTCATTTAATCATAGTATTCTGTTTGTATTCAATCTAAGTATACACTCTCTTTAGGTATTAAGTACCTCCAGAATGATATTTCTGAGAACTGTAAATATTGCTGACGGTGGGCGTCCATTGTTTAACTTCGGCACAGTTTCTAGACGGCGGGCGGCACATATTAATACTGCAAAACTGTTACTACCTGATTAAATTTACATAATCTTCATGAATCTGAGAAATAAAATTTAAAATAGTTTCGTGCTGCTTCAACACCACGAGGCGGGCGGTACGTTAAGATTAAGAGTTATTTTTCAGATTTTTTGATTCGCGTTATCTTTGTCATAGAGAGCGAGCGAATCTCTGTGCACAGATATGTATGTATCTGTGTAAGACTGGTTCCGAAATCATCAGTAAGCGTACTAACGAGCACTGCGACAGATCGGTAGTGATTCCGGTAAACTGTAATTTCAGCTTCGACGTGTAATCGACTAATGATTATAAAAATGTGGAATAAGAGTGTAAATTGATTGGAGATAAATGTTCTCTTTCACTAACGTAACATTTATCATTGTTTTATTCAATAAAGAACTTTGTTAGTGACACCCTGGATGAATTTCTTCATTTATTGACAAATTTAATGGAAATGATAATGTAAATGGAGGCTTGGTAAAAAGTAGCATTCTCCAATATTAAATTGCATATAAATATGTCAGGCGAATAATTTTTAAAGCAGTGTATAAAAAATATTTAAAAATCGGTGCTGCCATCTAGACGCTCGCCTCTCGCTGTTACACTTTTGTTAGTAGGGAGTGCGTTCAAGAAGGACAAGCGAGTCGGTGCATTGTCGTTTTTTCGAAAACAAACATCGCAGAAAGTTAAGTGCAACATTTAAATCAGTAAATTTGTGTGGCATTGAGAGGGTGCCTGGAGGGCAAAGTTTCGTTTAATTATTAATTATAATCAATAATATTAACCGGTCCGAGAATTCGTAAAGGGATGGATTAGTGACAGGATGCAGGAGAATCTATTTTAAGGAGAATTATTCGTTTTTGGAGTGAAAAAAACGTTATTGCCTATAACTGTAATGTGTTTTTCATCTTGTCTCCAACTTTGATGGTCCTTCTTGTCGCCAGAATCTTTGAAAAGTGTGTTGTTAGAGTCGCGTGTCAATGAGTCGCTTGCAGGTTAGGGTGTCCGGGAGCATATATTAAACATTAACAAATCGCCTGCTAGAATTTAAGCAGATGAATTTCTATTTTCATCGAACAATCGGTATCTTTAAATCATCTTGTTTTTGCCAAGTCATAATTAGTTAACTGTTAATAAACTTTGCTTTAATTATAATATATAACATTTATTATTTTCTTTTCTAGTTCATATTAGCCTTTTGATATTCACAAATTTTCGTTTTCGTCGGACAAATACATTTTTTTTATCAAATTGCTTTATTCAAACGTATTTGACCCTATTATATTCTAAAATAGGCCGTAAAAAGTCTTTTTGACACAATTATATCCATTATTAAATACAAGTTGTATACCATTTCCATCTCAGAATATCAGATTCATCAACGTCGACAAGAAAATGAAATTTGTTAAATATGTCTTATTTAAAGGAAATATGTTTATTTTTTTATGTTGCATGAATAATGTGTTTATTTTAAAACAATTACATTTTGAAATAATATAACTCAATATTTCATGAAAAAGTCTAATACCTTTAAATAAGACACATTTCACAAATTTCATGTTCTTGTCCACTTCGATGAAACTGATATTCTGATAGAAAGAGCATATTCCTTCTCATTAGGAATGAATATAATCTTGCCAAAAAAATCGACTTATTATCGCCCATTATATAATATAAGAGTCAATTATCTTTGCATAGAGCAAGTTTGATAAAAAAAATTTTAGTGGCTCCGAAAACAAATAAATGTTTGAAGTAGTTACGTTGGTGAATATTTAGGAGCTAAAATAAACTGGAAAGAAAATTGTTAATGTTATTTATTTCAATTAGGGCAAAATTTTGTAAACTGATTTATAGAAATAGATTGTTCGACAAAAATGAGAATTCGTTTGCCAATATTCAAGCGTGCGATTTGTTAATAAGTAGTTTACAAATTTTAATCAACGCAAATAACCAGTTTTTCATATTTCACTAGGTGCATAAATTACTTGTGACAGTTTTGTTTTAAATTACAACAAGATGTTTATTGCAAAGCGTGAAGGAAAATTTTGAAATTGAACATATTTTGATATCAGTCCCCCTCCAGCAAAATATATTTACGAACAAAAGAGATTATTCCAAATATGTTTCTCTAATGTTTATTTAACATTTGTTCATAACTAAAAAGG